>CAUJRU010000033.1:3115736-3279111 GCA_963277665.1 Viscum album
CCAATCCATCTTATTCACTACCTTGGAGGGGATTAATATTATGAGGAAAAAATCAAAATAAGGTTGATTTGTGCTTAATCTTGACATCTCGAAGGCTTTTGATACTATGAAATGGAGCTTCATCATTATGGTCCTGGAAAGATATGGCTTCTCAAGTAGATTTATCAAGCTGATATCTGTCATTCTTCACAGTGCTAGGGTCTCAGTTTTGATCAATGGATGAAAGCATCAATTTTATTTGGAAATGGGATTTCTCCTTCTAGGCAGCTCTGCATCGCAACCAGGCTTGGTGTTAAGCGTGGCTCCCTACCATGCACTTACCTCGGTGTGCCCCTCTTCTAGGGGAAATCCAAGGGCTGCTACTTTGAGAATATTGCTTCCAGGATTACGCTGCAAATTTTGAAATGGAAGGGCAAGTGCCTCTCCCAAGATGGTAGGGTCTTCCTGGTTAACTCGGTCATCACCTCCATGTTGGTGCATGCTTTTTCTATATACAAATGGCCGGCAGTGCTCCTCAAAAGTTTGAATTCCAAAATAAAAAATTTTGTCTGGACGGGTTCAACCAGCGAGGGGAAATTAAACTCAGTTGCATGGAAACATTTCATAAAGCCAATTGATTTGGGCGGTCATGGTATCAAGTATTTACGAAATTTCAATGATTCCGTGATTGGGAAGTATACCTGGAGTCTACATCAGCCTCAGAGTGGCGTCCTGGATTTCATCGGGGAACGGTTCATAAACAGGTTATGTGATGGTTTTGCTGGGTACATGTCGTCCTCCATTTGGCCGGATTTGCGATCCACTTACCAAGACATTATGAATAAATCAGAATGGATTGTGTCACGGTCCTCCACTCTGAACTACTGGTCTAATCCCTGGATGGATCAGTCCCTCTCGGAGGTGATCCTCCCCATGAAATGCAGAATTTAACCATTGCTGGCCTCATCGAGCAGCAGGACGGTCTGGGGTTCTTGTTCCTGAGTGATATTTTTTTTGCAGATTCTGCAATATGCCTTTGCAGACACTGATACACTCATTTGGTGGCCCAGTATGGTGGGTATTTTCAGAACACGTGATTTCTACCACCTGAAGTGCCAACATGGGATGACTCCTCCATTGTGGCTGTCCAAATTCAGGGATCCTTTCATTCCCCCATCGCACTTTGTGCTAATCTGGAAAATCTGGAGGAACTGGCTCCCAACTCATGCCTAGATAAAAGCAGTTGGATGGCATATTGCTTCTGCTTTTTTTTTATGCAGGGCGGCAGAATAACAATGTGATCACATCTTCCTGAATTGCACATTCGCCTCCAATCTTTGGCGGTACCTCCTGCAATGCTTCAGCATGAATTACAGCTTCCAAGGATCGATCTGTGATTTTTTGAGAGGTATGGTGGTGACGAAACAAAGTGACCAAGTGCATAATCTACTGCTGGATGGTGAAGCGGATGTTATTCACTATGTTTGGGCTACTCGTAACGCCTTCGCCTTCAATCGGTATCCCCTTACACTGTATGGAGGCATGGTTTCAGTGCACAAGATGATTCAGAATGCCTCGCGAATTCAAACAGGTTTGATGTGGAATGATGTTCATGATCTAACCCTACTACGCTCTCTTGGGGTTGCTGGCTGATGTACGAAACCAATGGTCCGGAAGTTGGTTACAAGGATTCCCCCAATTCCAGCAGGGTTAAAAGTCAATGTTGATGGTGCGACACTGGGATCTCCGGGTCGCTCGAGGTGTGGCGGCATCTTCCGTACTTCAAGAGGGTTCGTCAAGGGCTACTTCTTTCATTTTATTGGGGACGTATGTTCCTACGAAGCGGAGCTTTGGGCCATTATAAAACTTGTGTGATACACAAGCCGGTTTGGGTGGCAGAGGATCTGGATTGAGTCGAACTCGATGCTTGTAGTTGCTGCTCTAAAGAAGTCTTCCAGGGATGTCCCATGGTGATTACTTCCACATTAGATTGAGTTCCTTTACACCTCCAGATCCCAGATCTTTTGTGTGTCTCTTGTTTATAGAGAGGCAAATTCGGTGGTGGACGCTCTTGCAAAAAGGGCGATTGATGAAAGATGCTTGATGTGGTCCTTCTTGTCCCCATCTTTTTTCTCTCCCTATGTTGATTCGTATATGAAGGGTGAGACTCATTCGCGCCCTTGTCTCTCCATATTGTAACTGTATCTTTATGTTTTATTGATTTTGGGGGGCTAGGCTCACCTAGCCCTGAACCTCTTCCGCCCTTAGAGACCGTAATAATCCATAATAAACTATAATATAACCTTATAAACCCCAAAAATGATCACAAACAAAAACAAAACACTCACAAACAATAAAAACACTCTTTATTATCTATAAAGACATAACAAACACTAATATAACCTAATAAAAAAACTAATAAACCCATAACAAACCCTTATAAACCCTAAAAATCCCTAATAAAACCCTAATAAAAACTAATAAACCCTAATAAAACCCTAAAAATACCTTTTCAACTATAATAAACCTCGACACACCATAACAAAACCCAATAAAACCCAACTAAACCCCAATAAACCCCAATAAACAAAAAAAGGCAAACAAACCATTAAAAAGACCTAGAAACCCTAATAAACCATAATAAATTCAAATAAAAGCTAATAAACCATTAAAAATGCTCACAAACACTAAAAAAACGCTATTAAAACCTAAAAAGTCATAACAAAACCTCATATATATTAACAAAAACTAAAAAACACTCATATAAACTAATAAAAACACTAACAAACCATAGTAAACCCTAAAAATCCTTAACTAACCTTAATAAACTGTACTCAACCCTAATAAAATCGTAAAGATACCGAATCCACCCTAATAAACCTTAACACATCATAATAAACCATAATAAACCCCACTATACCCTAAAAACGCAAATATGCCATTAAAAGCCCTAAAACCCCTAACAAATGCAAATAAATCCTAAAAAATCTTAAAAGCACTAATAAACCTGAATAAACGCTACTAAACACTAAAAAACCCTAACATAACCACTTAAAAATTAATAAATCATAATGAACCATAATAAACCCTAATAAATCCTAAACATACCAAAATATACCAAAATATATTATAATATACCCTACTAAATCCAACTCAATCCTAATAAAACACTAAAAATAACTAATAAACCCTAATAAACCTTGATACACCATAATAAACCCTAATAAAATTCTAATTACCCCCACAAAACCCTAAAAAACGCTAATATACCATTAAAACCCATAAAACCCTAACAAACCATAATACATGTTAATAACACCTAAAAATACAAAAAAAATTGATAGTAAACCCTAAAACTACCACTATTAATAATAATAGAAATAACGCATGTGCATGTGCATATGCATGTGCATGGTTTAAGTATAACGCACGTGCACGTGCATATGCATGCGCATTTGCATGTGAATGATAATAAATAATAAATTATAAATAATAATGCATGGGAAATGCATGTTTATGTGCATGGGCATGTGAATAACAATAAATAATAAATAATAATTCACATCCATGTGCATGTGCATGTGCATGTGCATGTTCATGTGCATGTGCATGGTAATAAACAATAAATCATAACAAAGTCTACATGAATGTGCATTTTAATTTGAATGATAATAAATAATAAATGATAACACATGTGATAATAGAATTACGCAAGTTCATTGCCTTTGCACGTGCATGAGAATAAATAATAATACCCCATGTGATAATAGAATAACATAAGTGCATTGCATTTTCATGTTCATTGTAATAAATAACATATAATAACGCACATGTATGTGCATTTACATGTAATGATAATGATAATGACGCATGCACGTGCATGGTAATAAATAATAAATAACAACACATGTGCATGTTTATTTGTATTTGATGATACAAATAATAATAATAAAAATAATAATAATAAAAGAATAACACAAGTGCATTTCATGTTCATGTGCATAGTGTTAAATAATAAATAAATAATATTAAATAAGAACACACATGAATGTGCATGTGCATTTACATTTGATAATAATATTAATAATACTAATTGTAATAATAATAATAATAATAATTACCTATGCACGTGCATGGTAATAAATAATAAATAACAACGCACATGCATGTGGATTTTCATGTGATAATGATAATAACAGTGAAAATGATAATAATAATAATAATAATAACAATAATAATAATAATAAACTGTGACAATAATAATAAGAATAATAAAATAATAATACAAGTGCATTGCATATGCACGTGCATGGTAATAAATAATAAATAATAAGGCACATGCATTTGCATTTGCATGTGATGATAATAATAAAAACAGTAGTAGTAGTAGTGATAATAGTAGTAGTACCAATGAATGTGATAATATAATTTTTCATGTGCATTACATGTGCTCACGCATGGTAATAAATAATAACGTGCGTGCATTGAATTTTCATGTGGTGATGATGACGATGATAATAATAATTATAATATTATTATTATTATTAATAACATCGCATGTGATAATTGAATAACGCACGTGCATTGAATGTGTGTGTTTATGTATTTGCTTGTGCATTTGAATGTGAATTCCCATTTGATGATAATAACAATAATAATAACAACAACAACAACAACCACAATAATAATAATAAAAATAAGAATAACAGCATATGTGATAATAAAATAATGTGTGTGCATTGCATGTGCACGTGCATTGTAATAAAAAATAAAAAATAATGCACATGCATATGCATATGCATGTGCATGTGCATGAGATGATGATGATAATAATAATAATAATAATAACAACAACAACAACAATAATAATAATAATAATAATAACAATGCATGTGATAATATAATAACGCGCGTGCATTTCTTGTGCAGTGCATGATAATAAATAATAACTCATAGTGCACGTGACGATAATAATAACAATAATAGTAATATTAATAATAATAGCACATGTGATAATAGAATAATGAACATTTATTAAATGTGTGCGTTTATGTTTATAAATAAAAATGCACGTGCATTTGCATTTTCATTTGATGATAATAACAATAATAACAATAATAGAAAAAATAACAATAACAATAAAAATGCATGTGATAATAGAATAATGTAGGTGCATTGCGTGTGCATGTGCATGGTAATAAATAATAACGGACATGCATGTGCATTTCCATGTGACGATAATAATAAAAATAGTAGTAATAATAATAATAATAATAACAACCACAAAAACAACATATGAACGTGCATGTAAATAAATAATAAATAATAAATAATAAATAATAACGCATGTGCATCTACATTTGCATGCAACGATAATAATAATAATAATAATAACAATAATGATAATTATAATAATGATAATGATAATAATGATAACGATAATAATGACAATAATAACGTGTGTGATGATAGAATAACACACGTCCTAACAAACCCTAACAAAACCTAACAAACCCTAAAAACCACTAATAACCCCTAAGAACCACTAATAAACCCAAATAGCACCTGAAACACACTATTAAACCCTAAAACCCTAATAAACACTAATAAATCATAATAACAAGTAAAAACCCCTAAAAAATCCTATTAGACTCTAACAAATGCTAAAAAATCCCTGAAACCCCTAATATATAATTAAAGACACTATTGAACTGTAAGGAATCCTAATAATCAGTAAAAACCCTAACAAACCCCACAAAACACTACAAAAATTTCCAAATAATAGCCAACAAAACCATACAACCCGCTAATAAAACCTAACAAACCATAATAACCCCATAATAAATCATAACAAACCCTAACAACCCCAAATAAATCATAACAAATCCTGACAACACCAAATAAATCGAATCAAACTAAAGAAAACCATAACAAACCCATAATAATCCACAATAAAGCCTAACAAATCATAATAAACCCCAATAAATCATAATAAACCCAAATACATGTTAATAAAACCTAATAAATAAAATAATCCCTAAGAAACCCTAATAAATCATAAATAACCCTAAAAAAGGTTTATAAACCCTAGAAAAGGCTATTAATGCCTACAAAAGCCCAATAAAACCATAATATACAATAAAAACGCTAATAAACCGTAACAAACCCTAAAGAACACTAATAAACCCTAAAAACCTCAATAAACCCTAAAGTAGCATAATAAACTCTAAAGAACACTAAAAATCCTTAAGAACACAAAAAACGCTAAAACACATTACATAAACCCTGAAAGCTGCTACAATACCCAAAAAAACATAAGACACACTAAAAACCCTAACAATGCCTATCAATCCCGAAAAAAACAAATAAACCCTTAAACCCCACCAAAAACCATTGAAAACCCATCAAATACCATAAAACCCAAAAACAGTTGTTAACAACCCTTAAAACCCCTAAAAACACTACAAACCATAAACAACCATTAAACCCCTAAAAAAGAAACAAATAGACACATAAACCCAAAAAACATTACATAAACCCTAAAAATGAAACATAAACCCTAAAAATGCAACATAAACCCAAAAGACGCAGCATAAACCCAATCAACGCTACATAAACCCAAAAAGAACTACATAAACCCTTGAACCGTAACATTAACCCTAAACAACGCAACATAAACATTAAAAAATACTATATAAAACCCAAAAACAAAACATAAACCCTAAAAACACTACATGAACCCTAAAAGCGTTACATAAACCCTAAAAAATGCGACATAAATTCTATATCAAACCTAAAAATGCTATATAAACCCAGAAAACGCAACATAAACCCTAAAAAATGTGACATAAAACCTAAACCCTAAACACCCTACATAAACCTTAAAAAAGATACATAAACCCTAAAAAATTCTAAATAAAACCTAAAACCCCTTACTAAACCCTAAAAGCACTACCCAAACACTAAAAATTCTACATAAACTCAAAAAATGCTACACAAACACTAAAAAATTCGACAAAAACCCTAAAGACGCTTCAAAACCCTCAATAATATTAAACCCTAATATACCAAAATATAAAAAATTAATCCCTAATAAACCCCTAATAAATTCTAAAAATCCCTAAAAATGCCTTATAATCTATAAAAACCTTAAGAAACCCTACTGAACCCTAATAAAACCCCAAAAATACCTAATAAACCCTAATAAATGATAATAAAACCTAATAAACCCTAAAAACATGTTAAGAAAACCTAAACAATCCTAACCAACCCTAATAGACACTAATAAACACTAATAAAACGTAATAAACCCCAAAAAATCCATTAAAATCAATATTAAACTATAAATAAATCCAAATAAACCCTAATCAACCCCATGAACCATTAACACACCATAATGACCCCAAATAAAACCCTACAAAACCCTAATAACGAAAAAAAATTCTTGTATACCATAAAAAATCCTTAGAAACCTGGATAAACTCAAATATAACCTAATAAACCCTAAAAATGCTCACAAACAATAAAAAAATGATCACAAACAATAAAAACACGCTATATTACCTAAAAGACCTAAAAACACTAATATAACCAAATAAAGATCAAAAATGTTAATATACCTTAAAAATCCCTAGAAACCATAATAAACTCTAATATAACCTATGAAACCCTAAAAACGCTCACAAACAAAAACAAAACCCTCACAAACAATAAAAAACACTATATTATCTAAAAAGACTTAACAAAGACTAACATAACCTAATAAAACAAAAAAGGAATAAACCCCTAACAAACCCTAATAAAACCTAAAAATCCCTAATAAACACTCATAAAAACTAATAAACCCTAATAAAACCATAATAAAACCCTAAAAATACCTTATCAACCCTAATAAACCTTGAACAACCATAATAAAACCTAATAAAACCCAACTAAACACCAATAAACAAAAAAAATGCAAACAGACCATTAAAAATCCCTAGAAACCCAAATAAACCCTAATAAATTCTAATAAAACCAAATAAACCATAAAAAATGCTCACAAACACTAAGAACATGCTAATACAACCTAAAAAGTCATAACAACCCCCCATATATATTAACAAAAGCTAAAAAAACACTAATATACCCTAATAAAACACTAAAAACCCTAATAATCCCTAAAAATCCTCAACAATTCCTAATAAACACTACTCAACCCTAAAAACCCTAATAAAACCCTAAAGATACCTACTCAACCCTAATAAAACCCTAAAAATACCTACCCAGTCTTAATAAAACTTAACACAATATAATAAACCATAATTAACCCCACTAAACCCTAAAAAATGCAAATATACAATTAAAAAGCCCTAATAAATGCTAATAAAACCTAACAAAACATAAAAGCACTAAAAACCTTAATAAACACTACTAAATCCAAAAAACGCTAATATACCCTCTTAAAAATTAATAAACCATAATGAATGATAATAAACCCTAATAAATCCTAAACATTACCAAATGTACCATAATATACCATAATATACCCTAATAAACCCAACTCAATCCAAATAAAACCCTAAAAATACCTAATAAACCCTAATAAACCTTAACACACCATAATAAACCCAAATAAAATCCAAATAACCCCCACCAAACCATAAAAACTCTAATATACCATTAAAAAACCCTAAAACCCTAAGAAACCATAATAAATGTTAATAACACCTAATAATTCTAAAAAATTCTAGTAAACACTAAAAATACCTCTAATAATATTAATAGTAATAATGCATTTTCATGTGCATATGCATGTGCATATGCATGTGCATGGTTTAAATAATAAATCATAACGCAGGTGCATGTGCATATTCTTGTGCATTTGCATGTGAATGATAATAAATAATAAATAATAAATAATAATGCATGTTAATTACATGTGTACGTGCATGTGCATGTTAATGATAATAAATAATAAATAATAACGCACATCCAAGTGCATGTGCATGTGCATGTGCATGTGCCTGTGCATGGTAATAAACAATAAATAATAACCAAGTCCACATGTATGTGCATTTTCATGTTAATTATAATAAATAATAAATAATAACACATGTGATAATAGAATAACGCACATGCATTGCGTGGGCACGTGAATGAGAATAAATAATAATAATGCATGTGATAATAGAATAACGCAGGTGCAGTGAATTTGCATGTGCATGAGAATAAATAATATATAATAACACATCTTCATGTGCATTTACATGTAATGATAATGATAACGACACATGCATGTCCGTGGTAATAAATAATAAATAACCACGCACGTGCATGTGCATTTGTATTTGATGATTCAAACAACAACAACAACAACAACAATAATAATAATAGAATAACGCAAGTGCATTTCTTGTGAACGTGCATAGTAGTAAGTAATAAATATATAATAATAAATAAGAACGCACATGCATGTGAATGTGAATTTACATTTGATGATAATATTAATAATAATAATTGTAATAATAATAATAATAATGCATGCACGTGCATGGTAATAAATTAGAAATAACAATGCACATGCATGTGCATTTTCATGTGATCATGATAATAATAATGGTAATAATAATAATAATAATAATAATAATTGTGATAATGATAATAATAATAATAAAAGAATTATACAAGTGCATTTCATATGCACATGCATGGTAATAAATAATAAATAATAACGCATGTGCATCAACATTTTAATGTGATGATAGTAATAATAACAACAGTAGTAATAATATTAGTAGTAGTGGTGGTGATAATTGTAGCAGTACCATTGATTGTGATAATAGAATATTGCATGTTCATTACGTGTGCACGTGCATGGTAATAAATAATAATGCACTTGCATTGCATTTGCATGTGATGATGATGATGATGATAATAATAATAATAATAATAATAATAATAATAATAACACATGTGATAATAGAATAACTCACGTGCATTTAATGTGTGTGTATGTGCATTCACATGTTCATTTTCATGTGATGATAACAACAATAACAACAACTACAACAAAAACCACAATAATGATAATAACAATAATAATAACAACGCATGTGATGATAAAATAACGTGTGTGCATTGCATGTGAATGTGCATGGTAATAAAAATATAATAACAACGCACGTGCATGTTCATGTGCATGTGGATGATATGATGATAATAATAATAATAATAATAACAGTAATAATAAGTTATAGTTGTATGAAAAAATAGTAGACATGACAAAAATGCTAGAAATGGGGTCTCGAAAAACCTAACAAATCACAGTGTCCTTGGAAAAGGCATAACTTCTTCTTCAGGTGTCCATTTCCACTCCATGAATTGTCAAATTGAATCTCATGGAATGAAATACGATAAAAACAGGTGCTGGAGGCTGAAAAGACACACAAATTAGAAGTTAGGACTATTTTAAGAAAAATTTGACTGGGATCCATACATGAAAATGTAGTTTTCTAGGCCTTCTGATGGGTTTCAAGGATTTTAATGTCTCGAACATGAATTGAAATATTTTCAAGTCAACCTTCTACATATATCTCATCGCTAATTTTGATTTGATATGTGGTAGAGCTCAAACGGACAACCGGAGAGAATGTTATTGTCGTTTTAAGTTAGACTTTTTTGGGAGTGGTATAACTAATATATCTTATATTTCTTTTATCTTCTGCTATGTGTGTTCATTTTGGCTATACCACATATCAAATTGAAGATTTTGAAACGATACACACTCTGGTAACCACTGGAATCCTTTCTGACATTCTTCAACCCCCCCAAAAGACTCAAAATCCATTTGGATGGTCAAAAGATTGGCTTCTGGTGTCTGTTTTGTAGTAACTTCTTTTATGGGTGTCCGTTTTGCCTCTACCACATAACAAATCAAAGTTTCCAACTAGACCTACACTCCTATAACCAAGGAAGTACATTCTCACATCCTTGAAGGCCTAAAAAGGTACATAAACACTCCAAAAGCCATAACTTCTACTCCGGGAGTCCGTTTTGCCTCTACCATATATCAAATCGAAGCATTATTCTAGATCTACACATATGTGACCAATAGAAACACCTTATCTTGTTCTTAAAGACCCAAATGGTCTTTAATTCCTCCAAATGACCATAACTTATACTATGGGTGTTTGTTTCACCTCTACCACATATCAAATTGAAGCTTGCGACTAGCTCTACACATCTGTGACAACCATGAACAACTAAATAACCCTAAAAAACCCTGAATAACACCATAAACACTAAAAATCATTAAAAACCATGAAAAACCCTAAAAACCCCTAACAAAATCAAACAAACACTAATAAACCCTAAAAAACCCTAAAAAACCCTAACAAACCCTAACAAACCCTAACAAACCCCAAAAAACCTTAAGAAAACATAACAATCCCAAACAAACCCTAAAAAATTCTAACAAACACCAAAAAACCCTACAAAAATATAACAAACTCAAAAAAAACTCTAATAAACTCTAACAATCCCTAACAAACCCCAAGAATCACTAAGAAACCCCAACAAAAATCAAAAACCTGAAGAAACCCTAAAAACTACTAACAAACCATAAGAAACCCTAAAAAACCCTAACAAAACCCTAAGAAAACCTAAGAAACACTAACACACCCTTAGAAACCTAAAACACCCTTGGAAACCCTAACACACCCTTAGAAACCCTAGAACACCCTTAGAAACCCCAACACACCCATAAAAACCTTAACACAACCTTAGAAAACCATAGAAACCATAGCACACCCTTAGAAACCGTAACCCACCCATAAAAACACTAACCCACCCTTAGAATCCCTAACACACCCTTAGAAACCCTAAAAAACCCTCCGAACACT
The DNA here is from genome assembly GCA_963277665.1 of Viscum album. NCBI lineage: Eukaryota > Viridiplantae > Streptophyta > Magnoliopsida > Santalales > Viscaceae > Viscum > Viscum album. Next base: position 3,127,598 of record CAUJRU010000033.1, read on the forward strand.
CTAAATCACTCTAATAAGCACTAATAAATCCAAACAAACCCTACCAACCAATAATAAACCATAATAAACCCTGATAAACCCTAAATCCCACTACTAAACCCTAATACACAATAATAATTTGTAATAAACTCTAAAAACCCTATTAGACCCCAATAAAAGCTACAAAATACCTAAAAAACCAAATATACAGAAAAAGGCTATTAAACCATTCAAAACGCTAATATTCACAAAAAAAACCTAACAAACCGGCAAAACCTTACAAAACCCTAAAAACCACTAAAAGCCCTAAAAACCGAAAAACCCCATAAAAACCTTAAAAACCCTAAAATTCCAAAAAAATCCTAAAAACCCTAAAAAACCTAAAACCCCTAAAAACACCAAAAAATTAAAAAAACTAGAAAACAAACCTAAATAACCAAAAAACACCCAAAAAAAACCACAAAAAACCTCAAAAAAATCTAAAATTCCTAAATCACCCTAAAAATGATAAAACCCCCCAAAAAACCTAAAAATGCATATAAAAACCCTAACCAACCCTATAAAAAGTTTAAAAAATCTAAACACCCCCCTAGAAAATCCTAAAAACCTCAAAAGAAGCCCTAATACACCATAACGAACCCTAAAGAATCCTAAAAACCCCTAAAGAACCACTAAATCCACTAACAACACTACATAAACCCTAACAATTGCTACAAAAAACCCAAAAATGCTTCAAAACCCACAAAACTCAACAAAACCCCAAAAGGTGCTAAAATAACCCTAGCAAGCATAAAAAATCCAAACACACCCATAAAACCCAAAAAAAATGCATAAAACCCCTAACAACTCAAACAAACTGTAACAAACCCTAAAAACCCTAACAAAACCTAACAAACCCTAACAACCACTAATAACCCCTATGAACAACTAATAAACCCTAATAACCCCTAAAACCCACTATTAAACCCTAAACCCGCTAATAAATACTAATAAATCAAAATAACCTGTAATAAACCCTAAAAAACTCTATTAGACCCAAATAAATGCTACAAATCCCTAAAACCCCTAATATACAATAAAAACACTATTAAACCATAATAAACCCTAATAATCACTAAAAACCCTAACATACCCAACAAGACGCTACAAAAACCTCCAAATAATAGCCTACAAAACACTACAACCCACTAATAAAACCTAACAAACCCTAATAACCCTAAAATTAATCTTAACAAACCCTAACAACCCTAAATAAATCATAACAAATCCTAAAAATTACAAATAAATCATAACAAGCTGAAACAAACCATAACAAACCGCTAATAAACCGTGATAAACCCTAACAAATCATAATAAGCCCTAATAAATCTTAATAAACCAAATTACACATTACTAAACCCTAATAAATAAAATAAACCTTGATAAACCATAATAAATCCTAAATAACCCTAAAAATGGTTGATAAACCCTAGAAATAGCTATTAATGTCTACAAAGCCCAATAAAAACCTAATATACAATAAAAAATGCTAATAAAATATAACAAATCCTAAAGAACACTAATAAACCCTAAAGAACCCTAATAAACCCAAAAGAATCATATTAAACTCTAAAGAACACTAAAAACCCTATAGAACCCAAAAAAATGGTAAAACACATTATAAAAACCCTAAAAACCACTACAATACCCAAACAAACCCTATAACACACTAAAAACCCTAACAACACCTATCATTCCCAAAAAACAAATAAACCCATAACCCCCCCAACCATTAAAAAGACACCAAATACCATAAAAACCATAAACCCCCCTTAATAACCATTAAAACCCGAAAATAACAAACCAAAAAACAACCATTAAAACCATAAAAAAGGCTTCAAATAGATACATAAACCCTATAAACATTACATAAACCCTTAAAAATGCATAAAAAACCCTAAAAATGCAACATAAACCAAAAAACGCAACATAAACCCAAAAAACGCTATACAAACCCCAAAATCACTACATAAACCATAGAACTTTAACATGAACTCTAAAAAACACAGCATAAACCCTAAAAAACGCAACATAAACATTATAAAATGCTACCTAAAACCTAAAAACACAATATAAACCCTAAAAACACTACATGAACCCTAATAACATTACATAAACCCTAAAAAATGCATCATAAAGGCTACATCATACCTAAAAATGCTACATAAACCCAGAAAACGCAACATAAAACCTAAAAAAGGAAACATAAAACCTAAACCCTAAACACACTACATAAACCCTAAAACATTACATAAACCCTGAAAATGATACATAAAATCTAAAACTACTAACTAAACCCAAAAAATGCTAAACCAACACTAAAAATGCTACATAAACTCTAATAATGCTACACAAACCCTAAAAAATGCTACAAAACCACTAAATACGCTTTAAAACCCTCAAAAATATTTAACCCTAATATACCATAATATAAAAAATTAAACCCTAATAAACCCCTAATAAACTCTAAAAATCCCTAAAAACACATTATAATCCGTAAAACCCCTAAGAAACTCTACTCAACACTAATAAAACCCCAAAAATACCTAATAAACCCTAATAAATCATAATGAAACATAATAAACCCAATAAACACATTAAGAAAACCTAAACAACCCTAACCAGCCCTAATAGACACTAATAAACACTAATAAACCCTAATAAACTCCAAAAAAACCCTAGAAAGCCTTAATAAACAATAAATAAAGCCAAATAAACCCTACTCAACCCTAACAAAACTTTACACACCATAATAACACCTAATAAAATCCTACATAACCCTAATGAAGAAAAAAAATGCTAGTATACATTAAAAAATTCCTAGAAACCCTAATAAACTCTAATATAACTTAATAAACCCTAAAAATGCTCACAAATAATAATAAAAACGACCATAAACAATAAAAATGTGTTGTATTACCTAAAAAGACCTAAAAACACTAATATAACTTAATAAAGACAAAAATGCTAATATATAGCTTAAAAATCCCTAAAAACCCTAATAAACCATAATAAACGCTAATATAACCAATGAAACCCTAAAAACCCTCATAAAAAACAAATTGCTCAAACAAAATAAAACCATGCTTTATTTTTTTTTAAAACCTCACTAACACTAATATAATCTAATAAGACAAAAAAACTAATAAACCCCAAATAAACCCTAAAAATCCCTAATAAACCCTAATAAAAATTAATAAACCCTAATAAAATAATAATAAAACCCTAAAAATACCATCCCAACCCTAATAAATCTTGACACACCATAACAAAACCTAATAAAACCAAACTAAACACCAATAAACAAAAAAATGCAAAAAACCCATTAAAAATCCCTAAAAACCCTAATAAACAATAATAAATTCAAATAAAAGCAAATAAACCATTAAAAATGCTCACAAACACTTAAAACACGCTAATAAAACCAAAGAAGTCATAAAAACCCCTCATATATACTAAAAAAACTAAAAAACACTTATATTCCCTAATAAAAACACTAACAAACCCTAGTAAACCCTAAAAATCCCTAACAAACCCTAATAAACTGTACTCTACCCTAATAAACCCTCATAAAACCATAAAGATGCCGACTCAACCTTAATAAAACCCTAAAAATACCTACTCAACCCTAATAATCCTTAACACACCATAATAAGCCATAATAAACCCCACTAAACCCTAAAAACGCAAATATACCATTAAAAAGCTCTAAAACCCCTAATAAAAGCTAATAAAACCTAACCAATTTTAAAAGTGCTAATAAACCTGAATAAACACTACTAAACAATAAAAACCCTAATATACCCTCTTAAAATTTAATAAACCATAATGAACCATAATAAACCCTAATAAATCCTAAACATACCCAAATATACCATAATATACCATAATATACCCTAATAAACCCAAATCAATACTAATGAAACCTTAAAAATTCCTAATAAACCCTAATAAACCTTAACACGCCATAATAAACACTAATAAAATCCTAATAACCCCCCACCAAACCCTAAAAATGCTAATATATCATTAAAAACCCGTAAAAACCCGAACAAACCATAATAAATGTTAATAACACCTAAAAATCCTAAAAAAATGTTAGTAAACCCTAAAAATACTTATAATAGTAGTAGTAGTAATAATGCACATTCATGTTCATATGCATGTGCATAGTTTAAATAATAAATCATAACGCACGTGCATTTGCATATGCCTACGCATTTGCATGTGAATGATAATTAATAATAAATTATAAATAATAACACATGTGAATTGCATGTGTATGTGCATGTTCATGTGAATGATAATAAATAATAAATAATTACGTAAATATAAGTGCATGTGCATGTGCATGGTAATAAACAATAAATAACAACCAAGTCCATATGAATTTATATTTTCATGTGAATGATAATAAATAATAAATAATAATACATGTGATAATAGAATAACGCACGTGCATTGTGTGTTCACGTGCATTAGAATAAATAATAATAACACATGTGATAATAGAATAACACAAGTGCATTGCATTTTCCAGTGCAAGATAATAAATAATATATAATAATGCACATGCATGTGCATTTACATATAATGATAAAGATAATGACGCATTCATGTGCCTAGTAATAACTAATAAATAACAACGCACATTCATGTGCATTTGTATTTGATGATACAAACAACAACAACAACAACAACAACAAGAATAATAATAATAATAATAATAATAATAATAATAGAACAACACAAGTGCATTTCATGTGCACGTGCATAGTAGTAAATAATAAATAAATAGTGATAAATAAGAACTCACATGTATGTGCATGTGCATTTACATTTGATGATAATATTAATAATACTAATTGTAATAATAATAATAATAATAATGCATGCACATGCATGGTAATAAATAATAAATAACAACGCATATGCATGTGCATTTTCATGTGATAATGATAATAATAATGATAATGATAATAATAATATTAATAATAATAATAATTGTGATAATAATTATAATAATAATACTAATAATAATAATAATAATAAATAATAATACACGTGCATTGCATATGCATGTACATGGTAATAAATAATAAATAATAATACACGTGCATCTACATTTGCATGTGATGAGAGTAATAGTAACAGTAGTAATAATAGTAGTAGTAATAGTGGTGACAATAATAGTAGTACTAATGCATATGATAATTTAATATTTCATGTTCATTACGTGTGCATGTGTATGGTAATAAATAATAACTCTCGTGCATTGAATTTTCATGTGATACTGATGATAATAATAATAATAATAATATTAATAATAAGAATGCATGTGATAATATAATAACACACGTTCATTGAATGTGCTTGTATGTGCATTTGGATGTGCAATTCCATGTGATGATAATAATAATAAGAACAACAACAACAACAACCACAATAATAATAATGACAATAATAATAACAACACATGTGATAATAAAATAACGTGTGTGAATTGCATGTGCAGGTGCATGGTAATAAAAATATAATAATAACGCACGTGCATGTGCATGTGCTTTTTCATGAGATGATAATAATAATAATAATAATAATAATAATAATAATAATAACAGTAATAATAAGTTATAGTTTTCTGAAAAAATAACAGTCCCGACAAAAGTGCTAGAAATGGTGTCTCGAAAAACCTAACAAATCACAGTCATTAAAAAAGGAATAACTTCTTCTTCAGGTTTCCATTTCCACTCTGTGAATAGTCAAACTAAATCTCATAGAACGAACTACGACAAATATAGGTGTCGGAGGCCGAACAGACACAGAGATCAAAAGTTATGACCATTTTAATAAAAATTTGACAGGGATCTGGACACAAAAATGGTGTTTTGAGGCCTAATGATGAGTTTTTGAGATTTTAAGGTTCTAAACATGATTTCAACTTTGTTCAGGTTAGCCTTCTGCGTATATCTCTTCATTGCATTAGATTTCATATGTGGTAGATCTCAAATAGACAACCGCGGTGAAAGTTATGGATGTTTGAAGTTAGACTATTTTTGGAGTGGTATAACTAATATATCTACTGTTTCTTTGATTTTCCCACAATTTTGATTAGACTTGGTCATCACTCATCTCATGAGTTTCAATTATACTAGTCACAACGCTCAAACGGACACCCAAAGGAAAAGTTATGACTATTTTAGTGAGTTGTGGGTTTCTTAGGTTTTTAGGTGCTAGGAGGGTTGCTCATATTAAAACGACAATAACTTATGCTACGTGTGTTAATTTTGGATCTACCACATATCCAATCGAAGATTGTGAAATGATACACACTCCGGTAACCATTGGAACCCTTTCGAACATTATTCAACCCCCGTAAAGACCAAAAATCTCTTTGGATGGTCAAAAGATTGGATTCTGGTGTCCGTTTTGCAATAAATTCTTCTATGGGTATAACGACCCAATGCTTGACGCACATGGACATTACATTTCTTTTTCGGAATACTTAATACATAAAAAAAACCAACACTCAAGTATCATAATAGTTTAGTTTCTTTGGAAACTCGGAATATAATCTTCTAATCATGGTGAAAGATCTTCAACATCTCCCATAAATATAATCCCCTTATGTTTTCTTACCTAAAACCTTTCATTTTATCATGGGGAAAATAAAACATAAAATGGCTGAGATAAAATTCTCAGTAAGGGTAAACATAGAGAACATAAAACAATCCATAAACATTTGAATGCAAAAACCTGAACATAAAATCTAAACATCAAAATCATGAGCAAAAACATAAATCAGGGAAGTACGTAAGGCATATATCATAAAGGAACATAAATCAGATAAAATGGAATGGGAATAAAACATTTAATTGTGTCAAACCATTAAGCACTTGATATGATTTTCATAGTAGCCAAGGCATTTCTGCCAAGACCATCTTAGTGTACAAAGTCCCTTTCTAAATCGAGTTCACTCCTCGTTCCAGTCCTGTATCACGTAACCGGATTAACTTACCATTTCGACCATGTCTATCTCATGAGATATAAATATTTACCCAATGCATTGGAGGTAGATATAGGTCCCACCAATCTCATAATGAAATCATTATTACGTGTGCCACAACATAAACATAAATCATTCTTCATCACCCAAAGAATAAAATGGGGTTCATAAACATCATCCCATCATAACATAATACATATAAAACAAATGTATATCATTTAATCATAAGAGAAGTGAAACCATGTAAATCATAGAGACATTATATTTGAAACATACACATAACAAATAATGTCATCTTAGATGGAAAATGGTTTTGATAAAACACTTGAGATAAATTCTTGGGGAAAATATCCCTTTTTATTCAAAATCATTTTCTTTTCAAAAAATGCCATGAAATTTTAAAAGAAAAGGATTTTTTTGAAAATATTAATGAAATATTGTATAGTAAGCTTCATGAAAATAAGGTCTTATGAAACCGTAAAAATTTGTTCATATTGTATAAGTTAAAAGAACATTCTCCTCATACTTTTAACAGAAAAGTCAAAAAGTACCTCGTATGGTAAACAAAAGAAAGATTCCTTACATACCATGTAGTAAAAGTCAAAAATGGGTAAAAATTACTTTAAACATACATGAAACAATTTTTAGAAAATAGATACATGAATGATAAATATAACCACAGTAAATACTTTCGAATAAATAATCTCGGATTGAAACGAGATTGGAAAAGTTATCCCTTACCTTATGTCTGTTATGCTTCGTATGTGTCCAAACATTCTGTATAATGATTTAAATAATGTCATTGAATTATTACAGATTCATATTTATTGTTATGATATCATATATGGTTCACTTATGACTTTATATTACCTGTTCTTTTGTAAATTCCATGTTAAAGCACCGTTTTGGGTAAAATCGTTTCATTTATTGTACGTGTTTCGAATTGTTGTTCTTGATATTATCACTTATATCCTAATTTACTTAATTTAGAAATGTAAAACATGATTTATATATAATATATATTCAGCATATAAATATATATGATAGATCGATAAATGTAATGAAATACACCGTTCATGGAGACGGTAGGCCGTACGCACGCAGGAACGCTGTTTTCGTTTCCTTATTGAATTAAATGGAATTAAGTAAATGAAACATATATGTACATAAGTAAAATATCATTATTATGTAATATCTTTCATGATTATTTATTATATATACTTTATAATCATACTTTAATGGTTTATCATGGAAAATGAATCTCATCGCGTTCGTGAAGACGGTAGTCTGTACGTACGCACAAGAGATGATATCATTCCAATGATTGTGGAATTGTATTGAAGTGTATAATATTTCAGAATCAATATCACTTTACATTAATCATATATTGTTATTTATTTACACCATTATATGCATCCAAGTAAGGTGGTGGTGGAAAACAGATTACACCACGACGTGGAGACGGTATTCCGTATGTACGCACGTGAGGTGATTTCATTTTTTGTAGGATAGATAAAAGATGAAATAGGGTTGTTTCATATTTATAATAATGTATCAGTATATTATTGATACTAATGTTATTAATTTATGATGAAACAAATAAATAATAAGAAGTAGAATAAGAAATAAATTGGAAAGAATCGGTAAAGGATATTACCTCTTCTTTGACGCGCCTCTTCTTAAACTTCTCTTAAGGCACTAGAGTTGGCATTTTGAGGATACCAGAACCTCTATAATGTTTTTAGGGAAGTTGAGAAGGGAAATTTTCAGGGGTTGGCTGAGCTTGATGGATCAAAATTGTGTAAATTGAAGAGGGAGGAGGTTCCCTTTTATAAGGGAGGACAGGGGCACCTTTGGAAACCTCAAAAATATTAATTAATAATAAATTCAAACCCCACATAAAAACTTCCAAAATGACTCAAATCCGAAGCTTATATGATATAGGATTTTAATCTCATCAAAAAATAAAATTTATATATGTTTTTAATTTATTTTAAACATTATCAACTTGATTTATCCTTATTTAATATATTTAATTTTATTTGTGGTTATAAGATTCTAAATTTTAAAATTTTATAAATAATTACTTATGTTTTGTGAATTTTCCATAATTTGATTATTTATGACTTTGTCGACAATATAAATTTAATTTATAATTATTAAATATTTTTGTGATTTTTAAACAATTTTATATTATGTTATTTTTATAAAATAACAATAGTGTCAATTTTGACACTATTCATTTATTTGAATTTAAATAAAATCCACAAAGAAGTTCTGTTCGAAATAAAATATTTAATAGATTCATAAAATTTCATATTTATCTATAAAATCTGTGGATCACATTAAATAGTTCATATAATATTTATTTTAATATTTTGAAATCCATTTATTTGATATTTCTCTTAATAAAATAATTACTACATCGTTTTTGTATAATTATTTAATATACATATTTGTTGCATAAAAATTAAAAATAAAATACTATAATGAAGATAAATATCATATATTTCATCATAATACTTTTACTCTAATTTATCATCTTAAAATCACAACATGTAAATTGTTATATTTATTAAATTATGAAGGTGACAACTTTGGAATCATTTAAAATAAAATAATATAAGTGTCATAATCTTCTTTATAAGGATCAAATTTGTCAAAAATTATGCCAGTGGATGATTAGGGTTTATATATACACTACCAATAAGTTTTGTTTATATTTTTGGGACTTTTGATATGTATTACTATTTCAATAAAAACTATATTATATATTTTTCACTAAATAAATAATTTCTGCATCATTAATGTATAAGATAATAAGGTAATTAAATAACTCTTAAAAATTACAAAGAAATTACCATGATAAATGAAAACATTTTATAATTCAAATGAGTATTTATAACTGACTTTATATTCTGTATAACTTTATATTAAAAATACTTTAATTATTAAAGATTGCGTGAGACATATTTCACTTTCCTTTAAACAAAATAAACTAACGGTATTAATCAAATACAATTGGGTTCCATTAGATTAAATTTCGATCCAAGTATGATTTAGGGCAAAATATAGTCATCTAATTATATTAATACAAGTGTTAGGGTAATTTTATAATATTATATTTACCCTTAATTACCCGATTTACCTTTAACTATGGTATGTAAAATTTACTGTTGTTACTATTCATAATGCCTAAAAATAAAAAGTAGACTATTAACATAATTTGGGTATACTGATTCTAAATATGGAATCCATTTTTATAAATTCAAATCACAGAAGTTTCAGAAATTAATTTAAAATTAATCCCGCTGTTAAGAAAACAAGTTTTAAATGTTAAAACAATGCAAAAGATTGAAATTATTTTACTTATGAATTCAATGTAAAATAAATGCTAATGACATACATTATATTAAATGGAAAAAATATATTCTATTCATACTTTAAAACTATTCTATATTATAATTTAACCATATAAATTATTATGACGAAAAAGTTGTTTTTAATTAAAATATAGCGTGTTTTACTATTCATTAAAATATGAAAGTTATCAGAATAATATGAAAAATTTATCCAAAGTAAATTTTTATATCCTGATTACAAAGAAGAATTTTATTTTTCCAAATTAAACTTATAAACATGTCATAAACTTGATTTAAAGTGGGTGTTCCATTAAAAGGTGGTAAAACTGCATTTTTTTAAAAATACTTATTTTACCCGAAAAAATTATTTTGTTCTCATACCATGTTATATAAAATCTGTAAGATGAATTATAATTTCATAAAATTAAAAATGTAGATACTACTCTTCATAACGGCTAGTTCATAATAATATTATAACAATATATCGTTGTTTAGTGAAACTCGGTATTGCGTACTACACACGCTATCGAGAAAGGTCACGATTGCGTGTAATGAAAGCCAAGTCAGGGATTCGTGTAGTGAAAGATCCCTTTGGTGTTGCGTATAACATAACTGAAAACTTATTTCATTTATACATTAAAAAAAATATACATAATGTTGCGAACATGAAATTGTGAGTAACACGAGCCAAGAATAGTGTTGCGTATACTACAAGCTAATACGGTGTGGTGTATAGCACAAAATTATCTTGGTGTAGAATACAATAGAAGATATGAAAGAAATTAAAAATAATATATCTCATAAAATCTCGGGTTGTTACATTCTACCCCCCTTAAAATGAATTTCTCCCTAGAAATTCTTCGGGGTTATAAGTGGTTTATTACATGAGAGTTTCTTTCAAAGAAACCCGCATCGTAAAAAGGAATACCAAAACATATCTTTAAAAACAAAAGTATGAAACATAGAGGTTACCCAAATTAACTAATCATTGGGTTTCCATATAAGATAACATAGTTGAAAATATGGATATGGAAGAGAAATCAAACCATCAAGTTCTGATGGAGAGTGGAAGAGGACATGGCTATGATAAAGCCAATTGTCCCAAATCCATAAATTTGTGATGATTTAAGGTACCATATGATTCCTCAGATATAAGGACACTAGGAAAACATTTTTTTGGTTTTCAAGATTATTTCCCTAAATTTGAAGAATTTTTGAATTAAAAGAAATACTTACTTGATTTTGGTACAATCTTACTGTTGTTTGTGCCTTGAACAATTTCCAGTTCATCTCTTAATGAAATGAAGTTGAATTTGTCTTCCGTGAAGTGTTAGCAGACCATGTGATAGAATGATAGGTCATTCCATCTATATCAAACAAAAGGATAGCGAAAGTTATTAAATATACATAAGTCCATATATAGTGAGATTAATCGTATATGGTTCTTAAAATGGACATATACTTCTTATATCACACCACTTAATAAATTAAAACTAATTTATACTAACCAAGGACTTCATGTAGGCCAGTGGTAGGCGATAAAGGCCTTTCACACTTCGGTTGTGGGTTCGATTCCCACAGCCATGTCTGACGCGACGGGCTGTCGCCCGTCCTACAGGTTGTCCTTTTTCCAAAACTGCACTACTATAACATTACAGAAATAATATCGAAAAAAGTTCTAACCTTAAACAATACTATCTGATTTCCAATATAATCCAGTAAAAAATTAAGACTTATCCAAAATACATCTGTACAATCTCATAGTATAAAGAAAATTATTACTGGAAAGGTCACATAACAAGCACGTGAATACAATCATTTATATGTCATAAGATATATCTTGTTGATCACATTCCAAACATGTGAATACCTCAATCATGTATTCTCTTGAAACATGAATGTTGTCAAATGGTAACTCTTTCCACATACCAAAATCCCAAAAATTATATATACTCAAACCATGATATCACTTTGTCCTTATATTAGTCATGTGCTCATTAATACTATAAAACATTTCATTATCTCATTATACTTTCATTATGTGTATATCATCTTCTTTCCAAAAATATCTGAATAACCTTTCATGGTTACTTGTACCATTCAACATATACATTCAAATACTTTAGGAAAATAATAGTGTAACAATCCTTAGATGTTTCCTTATTCAATAGTACCATTAAATTACCTATACTACATAACACTTGATAAACATACAATCATTCCACTACCTTCTTAAAACATTGACAAAGCTTCAACATATCTGTCATCTCACATATCATTTGTAGTCTCTTCAACATCATCATCCACATAAATAATAACCATAGAACCATGCTGATTCTATTCATGATACTTTCCGTTAGGGCATTGGTTTTCATAATGCCCATACATTCCACATTTAAAACATTTAACCATTGTTGATATCTTAGCAATACCATTATCCTTGTCCATGGGGTTAACTGAACATTTTCCTTTACAATTACTGGCTATGTGTCCTTCTTTTCCACACCCAAATCATGTTCTAGTTCCTTTAAAACATTATACTTAATGCCTCTTCCCACATAATTTACATGAGGGAAATTGAACTTTATTTCCTCTATGATCATCATGAAACTCCATCTTCCTCTTATTAGCTGAGTCGGGAAAAGTACCAAAGTTGAGATTATTGATCATATTATGAGATTGCTGATTAGGCATAATAATGATATGTGGACTTACAGATCCAGTTTCATTTGGTTTCTCATGAAGAATATCATTCCATTCTTCATCATATCCTCCATTATCATGAATCTTCCTATTTCCAGCCATTTTCTAAAACCCAAAAAGAATAGTGTGAGAGGAAAAAATCAAAATCAAGGGGGAGTACCTTCAATATCTAACATCTTAGGATAAATTCTAAGATCATTACCATAATTATAAGATTATAACCTATACTAATACTTATCCTTAGGGACATCCCTAGACATACCTTAGAAATATCTCTAGGGATCTCACTAAAGTTTTCACATCCTAATTTCCTATGGTTGACTAAACCTTTTCTCTAACACCAACTATAGCTGTCTGGAATTACTTCTAGTGGACTATAATTGATACCTATCAGGGAACTCCATGGGCGGATGCACCCCCTGGGCGGGAAACACCTCCATCCCTAGTGGCAGCCATTTCCTCATGAAGCCCTTAGGCGGAGATCCATGCTTCGTCCAACGCTCACATGTGAGAGTTCCCAAGGATCAGATTCATTCCAACCTCCTTTGCCTCTGATACCAACTATAATGACCCAAAGCTTGACGTACATGGATATTACATTTGTTTTACGGAATAATTAATACATAACAAAAACCAACACTCAAGGACCGTAATATTTTAGAGTCTTTGGAAACTCGGAACATAATCTTCAAATCAGGGTGAAAGATCTTCCACATCTCCCATAAAGATATTCCCCTTTTGTTTTATTACCTAAAACCTTTTTTTATATCCTGAGGAAAAGAAAACATAAAAACAGTGAGCTCAAATGCTCAGTAAGGGTAAACATAGAGAACATAAAACAATCCATAAACATTTGAATGCAAAAACTTGAACATAAAATATAAACATCAAAATCTTGAGCAAAGACATAAATCTTGGAAGTATGTAAGGAATATATCATAAAGGAACATCAATAATGATAAGATAAAATGGGAATAAAACTTTTAATTATGGTAAACCATTTATCACTTGATATTATTTCCATAGTACCCAAGGCATTGCTGCCAAGACCATCATAATGGACAAAGTCCCTTTCTGAATCGAGTTCACTCCTCATTCCAGTCCTGTATCACTGAACCAGATTAACATACCATTTTAGCCATGTCTATATCATGAGATATAAATCATTACCCAATGTATTGGAGGGAGATATAGGTCCCACCCATCTCATAATGAAATCATTCTTACGTTTTCCACAACATAAATAGAAATCATTCTTCATAACCCAATGAATAAAATGGGTTTCATAAACATCATCCCATCATAACATAATCCATATAAAACAAATGGATATCATTTAATCATAAGAGAATTGAAACCATGCAGATCATAGAGACATTATACTAGAATCATACACATATGAAATAATGTCATCTTAGATGGAAAATGGTTTTGATAAAACACTAGAGATAAATTCCTGGGGAAAATATCCTTTCTTATTCAAAATCATTTTCTTTTCACAAAATGCCATGAAATTTTAAATGGAAATGATTTTTTTGAAAATATTCATGAAATATTATAGAGTAATATTTATGAAATTAAGGTGTTATGAAACCATAAAAATACGTTCATGCCATATAAGTTAAAAAAAACATTCTCTTTGTATTTTTAACGGAAAAATAAAAAAGTACCTCGTATGGTAAACAAAAGAATGATTACTTACAAACAATGTAGTAAAAGAAAAAAATGGGTAAAAATGACTTTAGACATACATGAAACTATTTTTAGAAAACAGGGACATGAATGATAAATATAACCCCAGTAAATACTTACGAATAAACAATCTCGGATAGAAACGAGATTGGAAAAGTTATCCCTTACCTAATGTCCGATATGCTTTGTATGTATCCGAACATCCTATATAATGATTTAAATAATGTCATTGACTTATTACAGAATCATATTTATTGTTATTATATCATATATGGTTCACTTATGACTTTATATTACTCGTTCTTTTGTAAATTTAATGTTAAAGCACCGTTTTGGGTAAAATCATTTCATTTATCGTACGTGTTTCGACTAGTTGTTCTTGATATTATTACTTATATCCTGATTTACTTAATTCCATAATGTAAATCATGATTTATATATAATATTTATTAAGAATATAAATATATATGATTTTTTGATAAATGTAATGAAATACACCGTTCATGGAGACGGTAGGCCGTACGTATGCATGAACGCTGTTTTCGTTTCCTTATTGAATTAAATGGATTATGTAAATGAAACATATATGTACATAAATACCATATCATTATTATGTAATATATTTCATGATTATTTATTATATATACTTTATAATCATACATGAATAGTTAATCATGGAAAATGAATCTCATTGCGTTCGTGGCGACGGTAGTCCGTACGTACGCACGAGCGATGATATCATTCCCATGATCGTGGAATTTTATTGAAGTGTATAATATTTCAGAATCAATATCACTTTAAAATAATCATATATAGTTATTTATTTATACCATTATACACATCCATGTAAGGTGGTGGTGGAAAATAGATTACACCACGTCGTGGAGACGGTATTTCGTACGTACGCACGCGCGGTGATTTCATTTTCCGCAGGATGGATAGAAGATGAAATTGGGTTGTTTCATATTTATAATGACATGTCAGTATATTAGTGATACTGATCTTATTATTTTATGATGAAACAAATAAATAAGAATAATTAGAAGAAGAAATAAATTGGAATGAATCGGTAAAGGATATTACCTCTTCTTTGACACGCCTCTTCATAACCTACTCTTAAGGCACTAGAGTTGGTATTTTTAGAAGACCAAAACCTCTATAATGTTTCTAGGGAATTTTATAAGTGAAATTTTCAGGTCGTTTCTGAGCTTGAATGCTCAAAATTGTGTAAAGAGAAGAGGGAGGAGGTTCTCTTTTATAAGGGAGGAGAGGGGAACATTTGAAAACCTTAAAAATATCAATTTATAATAAATTCAAACCCCACATAAAAACTTCCATAATGACTCAAATAAAAATATTAGATGATATAGGGTTGTAATATCATTAACCAATTAAATTTATACATGTTGGTAATTTATTTTAAACATTATCAACTTGATTTATCATTATTTAATCTATTTAATTTTTTTGTGGTTATATGATTCTAAATTTTAAAATGTTATAAATAATTACTTAGGTGTTGGGAATTTTCCATAATTGGATTATTTATAACATTTTAGACCATATAAATTTTAATTTATAATTTTAAAATATTTTTGTGATTTTTAAACAATTTTATCTTATGTTAGTTTTATAAAATAACAATACTGTCAATTTTGAAACTATTCATTTATTTGAATTTAAATAAAATCCACACAGAGGATATGCCCAAAATAAAATATTTAATAGATTCATAACATATCATAGTTATCTAGAAAATTCGTGGATCACATTATATAGTTCAAATAATATTTAGTTTAATATTTTTGAAACCATTTATTTCATATTTTCCATAATAAAATAATTACTACATCTTTTTTTTATAATTATTTAATATACTTATTTGTTGCATAAAAATTAAAAATAAAATACTATGATGAAGATAAATATCATAAATTTCATAATAATAATTTTAATCGAATTTATCATCTTAAAATCACAACATGTAAATTTTTATATTTATTAAATTATGAAGGTGACAACTTTGGAATCATTTAAAATAAAATAATATAAGTGTAATAATCACCTTTATAAGGATTCAAATGGTCAAAAATTAGACCAGTGGATTATTAGGGTTTATATATACTCTAATAATATGTTTTTTCAGATTTTTTGGCCTTTTGATATGTATTACTATTTCAATAAAGACTATATTATTTATTTTTATCTAAACAAATAATTTCTGCATCATTAATGTATAAGATAATAACATAATTAAATAAATATTAAAAATTAAAAATATATTACCATGATAAATAAAAAAAAATTATCTTTAAAATTAGTATTTATAACTGAATTTATATTCTATATATCCTTATATTAAAAATACATTAATTATTAAAGTTTGAGTGAAACATATTTCATTTTCCTTTAAATAAAATAAACTAATGGTCTTAATCAAATACAAGTGGGTTCCATTAGATTCAATTTCGATCCAAGTATGATTTAGGGGAAAATATAATCATCTAATTATATTAATACAAGTTTTGGGTAATTTTATAATATTATATTTTCCCTTAATTACCCTATTTACCTTTAACTATGGTAAATAAAATTTATTGTAGTTACTATTCATAATGCCTAAAAATAAAAAGTTGCTTATTAACATAATTTGGGTCTACTAATTTCAAATACGGAATCCATTTTTTCTAAATTCAAATCACAGAAGTTGCAGAAATTAATTTAAAATTAATCCCGCTCTTACGAAAATGAGTTTTAAAAGTTAAAACAATGCAAAAGATTGAAATTATTTTACTTATGAATTAAATGTAAAATCAATGATAATGATATAAATTATATTAAATGGTAAAAATATATTCTATTCATACTTTAAAACTATTCAATATCATAATTTAACCATATAAATTATTATGATGAAAAAAGTTGTTTTTAATTAAAATATAGCGTGTTTTTACTATTCATTAAAATAGGAAAGATATCAGAATAATATGAAAATTTTATCAAAAGTAAATTTTTATATCGTTATTTCAAAGAAGAATTTTATTTTTTTTTCAAATTTTACTTATAAACATGTCAAAAACTAGATTTAAAGTGGGTGCCCCATCAAAAGGCGGCAAAACTGCATTTTTTGAAAAATATTTATTTTACCCGAAAAATTTATTTTGTTCTCATACCTTGTTATATAAAATGTGTAATATGAATTATAATGTCAAAAAATTCTAAATTTAGATACTACTATTCATAACGGCTAGTTCATAATAATATTATAACAATATATCATTGTTTAGTGAAACCTGGTATTGCGTACTACACATGCTGTCGAGAAGGTTTGCAATTGCGTGTAATGCAAGCCAAGTCAGGGATGCGTGTAGTGAAAGCTCCCTTTGGTGTTGCGTATAACATAAATCAAAACATATTTCATTTGTATATTAAATAAAATCTATACTTAATGTTGCAAACTTGAAATTGTGTGTAACACGAGCCAAGAATAGTGTTGTGTATCCTGCAAGCTAATACGGTGTTGTGTATAGCACAAGATAATCTTGGTGTAGCATACAATAGAAGATATGAAAGAAATTAAAAAGAATATATCTCATAAAATCTCAGGGTGTTACAGTGGGTGTCTGTTTTGCCTCTACGACATATCAAATCGAATCTTAAGACTAGACCTACACTCCTATAACCACTGAAGCACCATATCACATCATTGAAGGTCCAAAAAGGTACTTAAACCATCCAAAAGACCATAACTTCGACTCCGAGAGTCAGTTTTTCCTCTACCATATATCATATCGATGCTTTCAACTAGATCTACACATCCGTGACAATTAGGAACACCTTATCACATTCTTAAAGACCCAAAATGTCCTTAAGTTCTCCAAATGACCATAACTTTTCCTCTGGGTGTGCGTTTCACCTCTACCATAAATCAAATTAAATCTTGTGACTAGCTCTACACATATGTGACAACCATGAACAACTAAATAACCCCATAAAACCATGAATAACCCCACAAACACCAAAAACCATTAAAAACCATGCAAAACCCTAACAAACCCTAACAAACCGTAACATACACTAACATACCCTATCAAACCCTAAAAAACCCTAAAAAACCCTAACAAACCCTAAAAACCCTAAAAACCTAACTAACCCTAAAAAACCCTAAAAAACCTTAAAAATCCCTAACAAACCCCAAGAATTATTACGAAACCCCAATAAACACAAAAAACCCAATGAAACCCTAAAAACCCCTAAGAAATCATAAAAAACCCAAACATAACCCTAAAACCCCTAAAAACCCTAAGAAAACCCTAAGAAAACCTAAGAAACACTAACACACCCTTAGAAACCGTAACACACCCTTAGAAACCCCAACACACCCATAAAAACCCTAGCACACCCTTAGAAACCCCAACACACCCATAGAAACACTAAAAACCATAAAAACCCTAAAAACCCTAAAAACCCTAAAAAACTGAAAAACCCAAAAAACCTCGAAAACAAAACTAAAAAACCCTAAAAAAACTCAAAAAAATCCTCAAAAAATCCTAAAAATCCTAAGAACCGCTAAAAATGCTAAAAACCATAAAAAGCCTAAAAATTCCAAACAAAACCCAAACCAACCCTATAAAACCCTTAAAACCCCTAAAACCCCCTAGCAAACCATAAAACCCTAAAAAACCCTAATACACCCTAAAAACCCTATAAACCCCTAAAAACCCTAATGAGGCCTAATGAACCACTAAAGCCACTAACAACGCTACATAAACCCTATCAATGGCTACAAAACCCGAAAATTGCTTCAAAAACCTCAAAACGCAACAAAACCCCAAAACGCTAAAATAACCCTAACAAAGCATAAAAAATCCAAACACACCCATAAAACCCAAAAAACAACGCATAAAACCCCAAACAATCAAACAAACCGTAACAAACTCTAAAAACCCTAACAAAACATAAAAAACCCTTACAACCACTAATAACCCCTAAGAACCACTAATAAACCCTAATAACCCATAAAACCCACTTTAATACCCTAAAAACCCTAATAAACACTAATAAATTGTAATAACCTGTAATAAACCCTAAAAACTCTATTAGACCCTAATAAACACTAAAAAATCCCTAAAACCCCTAATATATAATAAAAACCACTATTAATCCATAATAAACCCGAATAATCACTAAAAACCCTAACAAGCCCGACAAAACGCTACAAACATCTCCAAATAATAGCCTACAAAACCCTAGAACCCACTAATAAACCCTAAAAACCCCAAAATAAATCGTAACAAACCCTAAAAGTCGCAAATAAATCATAACAAATCCTAACAATGCCAAATAAATTTTAAAAAACTGAAAAAGACCATAACAAACCCCTAATAAACCCCAATTAACCCCAATAAACTGAAACACATCATAATAAACCCAAATAAATCGCAATAAACCCAAATACACATTACTAAACCCTAATAAATAAAATAAACCCTAAAAAATCCTAAAAAATCTTAAATAAACCTAAAAAAGGTTGATAAACCCTAGAAAAAGCTATTAATGCCTACAAAAGCCTAATAAAACCCTAATACAAACAAAAAATGCTAATAAAATGTAAGAAATCCTAAAGAACACTAATAAACCCTCAAGAACCCAAATAAATGCTAAAGAACCATATTAAACTCTAGATAACACTAAAAACCCTAAAGAACACAAAAAATGCTAAAACACATTATGTAAACCATAAAAACTACTAAAATACCCAAAAAACCCCTAAAACACACTAAAAACCCTAACAACCCATATCAATCCCAAAAAAAACAAATAAACCCACAAACCCCCCCCCCCCAAAAAAACCATTAAAAAGAAATCAGATACCATAAAAACCATAAACACCCGTTAACAACCCTTAAAACCCCTAAAAAACACTAAAAAACATAAAAAAACCATTAAAACACTAAAAAAGGCTTCAAATAGATACATAAACCCGAAAAACGTTACACAAACCCTAAAAAATGCAACAAAAACCCTAAAAACGCATCATAAACAAAAAACACAACATAAACCCAAAAAAGCCTACATAAACACTAAAAGCACTACATAAACCATATAAATGTAACATAAACCCTAAAAAACACAACATCAACCCTAAAAAATGCAACATTAATTTTAAAAAACGCTACATAAAACCTAAAAACGCAATATAAACCCTAAAAACACTACATGAACCATAAAATCGTTACATAAACCCTAAAAAATTCAACATAAACACTACATCAATCCTACAAATGCTACATAAACCCAGAAAATGCAACATAAACCCTAAAAATTCTACATAAAACCTAAAGCATAAAAATGCTACATAAACCCTAAATATGTTACATTAACCCTAAAATTGATACATAAAACCTAAAACCACTATCTAAACACTAAAAATGCTACATAAACTCTAACAACGCTATACAAACCCTTAAAAATGCTACAAAATCCCTAACGACCCTTCAAAACCCTCAAAAACACTAAACACTAATATACCATAATATAAAAAATTAAACCCTAATAAACCCATAAAGAACCACTAAAGCCACTAACAACGCTACATAGAACCTAACAATTGCTACAAAAAAACCGAAAGATGCTTCAAAACTCGCAAAAAACAATAAAACCAAAAAAATGCTAAAATAACCCTAACAAAGCATAAAAAATCCAAACACACCCATAAAACCCAAAAAAATGCATAAAACCCCAAACAACTCAAACAAACCGTAACAAACCCTAAAAACCCTAAAAAAACCTAACAAACCCTAACAACCACTAATAACCCCTAAGAACCACTAATAAACCCTAATAACCCCTAAAACACACTATTAAACCCTAAAACCCAAATAAACACTAATAAATCGTAATAACCTGTAATAAACCCTAACAAACTCTATTAGACCCTAATAAACGCTAAAAAAGCCATAAAACCCCTAATATACAATAAAAAACACTATTAAACCATAATAAACCCTAATAATCACTAAAACCTTAACAAACCCGACAAAACGCTACAAAAACCACCAAATAATAGCCTACAAAACCCTACAACCCACTAATAAACCCTAACAAACCCTAATAACCCCAAAATAAATCGTAACAAACCCTAAAAACCCCAAATAAATCGAAAAAAATCCAAACAACGACAAATAAATCGTAACAAACTGAAAAAAACCATAACAAACCTCTAATAAACACAATAAACCATAACAAACCATAATAATAAATAATAAATCATAATAAACCCAAATACACGTTACTAAACCCTAGTAAATAAAACAAACCCTCATAAATCCAAAATAACCCTAAAAAGGTTGATAAACCCTAGAAAAAATATATTAATGCCGATAAAATCCCAATAAAACCGTAATATACAATAAAAACACTAATAAACTGTAACAAACCCTAAAGAACACTAATAAATCCTTATGAATCCTAATAAACCCTGAAGAACCATATTAATCTCTAAAGAACACTAAAAAACCCTAAAGAGTGTAGAAAAATGCTAAAACACATTATATAAACCCTAAAAACCACTACAATATGAAAAAAAACCCTAAAATGCACTAAAACCCTAACAACCCCTATAAATCCCCAAAAAACAAATAAACCCATAAAACACCCCAAAAAACCATTAAAAGGTCGTCAGATACCATAAAAACCATAACCATCCGTTAAAAACCCTTAAAAAACCTAAAAAACACTACAAATCATAAACAACCATTAAAACCATAAAGAGGCTTCAAATAGATACATAAACCATTAAAACATTATAGAAACCCTATAAAATGCAATAAAAACCCTAAAAACGAAACATAAACCAAAAAACGCAACATAAACCCAAAAAACACAACATAAACCCTAAAATCACTACATAAACCCTAAAACTGTAACATAAACCCTAGAAACATAACATAAAACCTCTAAAATGCAACATAAACATTAAAAAATGCTACATAAAATCTAAAAACACAATATAATCCCTAAAAACACTCCATGAACCCTATAAATGTTACATAAACCCTAAAAAAAGAAAAATAATGCTACATTACCCCTAAAAATGCAACATAAACCTAGAAAATGAAACATAAACCGTAAAAATGCTACATAAAATCTAAACCCTATACACACTACATAAACCCTAAAAATGTTACATAAACTGTAAAAATGATACATAAAATATAAAACAGCGAACTAAAAACTAAAAACACTACATAAACACTAAAAATGCTACATAAAGTCTAACAATGCTACAGAAACGCTAAAAAATGCTACAAAAACCCTAAAAACACTTTAAATCCCTCAAAATTATTAAACACTAATATACCATAATATATAAAATTAAACCCTAATAAACCCCAAATAATCTCTAATAATCCCTAAAAACACCTTATAATCCCTAAAATCCTATGAAACTCTAATCAACCCTAAAAAACCCAAACAAATACCTAATAAACCATAATAAATGATAATAAAACCTGATAAACCCTAAAAACACGTTATAAAATCCTAAACAACCCTAACCAACCCTAATAGACACTAAAAAACACTAATAAACCCTTATAAACCACAAAAAACCCTAAAAAACACTAATAAACCATAAATAAAGCCAAATAAACCCTACTCAACCCTAACAAACCTTAACACACCACAATAACCCCTAATAAAACCCTAAAAACCCCTAATAAAGAAAAAAAATGATATTATACCTTTAAGAATCCTTAAAAACCCTGATAAACTCTAATATAACCTAAAAAACCCTAAAAACGCTCACAATCAATAAAAAAACGATCCCAAACAATAAAAACGTGCTGTAATACCTAAAAAGACCTAAAAACACTAATATAACCTAATAAAGACAAAAAAAATTCTAATATACCTTAGAAATACCTAGAAACCCTAATAAACCATAATAAACTCTCATATAACCAAAGAAACCCAAAAATGCTCACAAACAAAAAAAATGCTCACAAACAATAAAAACACGCTATATTGTCTAAAAAGACCTAACAGACACTAATATAACCTAATAAAAAACTAATAAACCTCTTACAAACCCTAATAAACCCTAAAATTCCCAAATAAACCCTAATAAAAATGAATAAAACCTAATAAAAACATAATAAGATCCTAAAAATACCTTCTCAACCCGAATAAACCTTGACACACCATAATAAAACCTAATAAAACCCAACTAAACCCCAATAAACAAAAAATGAAAACAACCATTATAAAGCCAAAGAAACCCTAATAAACCATAATAAATTCAAAAAAAAACTAATAAACCATTAAAAATGCTCACAAGCACTAAAAACACGCTAATAAAACCTTAAAATCATAACAACCCCTCATATATATTAACAAAAACTTATGTACACTCATATACCCTAATAAAAACATTAAAAAACCCTAGTAATCCCTAAAAATCTCTAACAAACCCAAATAAACCGTACTCAACCCTAATAAAACCTTAAAGATACCGACTCAACCCTAATAAAACAATACAAATACCTACTCAACCCTAATAAAAATAAACACTTCATAATAAACCAAAATAAACCCCCCTAAACCCTAAAAAACTCAAATATACCATTAAAAATACCTAAAACACCTAATAAATTCTAATAAAACCTAACAAAGCTTAAAAGTGCTAATTAACCTGAATAAACACTACTAAACACTAAAAAACCCTAATATACCCTCATAAAAATTAATAATCCATAATGAACCATAATAAACCCTAATAAATCCTAAACATACACAAATATACCATAATATACCATAATATACCCTAATAAACCCATATCAATCCCAATAAAACCCTAAAAATACCTAATTAACACTAATAAACCATGACACACCATAATAAACCCTAATAAAATCCTAATAACCCCCACCAAACCCAAAAAAAAACGCTAATATACCATTAAAAAACCCTAAAACCCTAACAAACCATAATAAATGTTAATAACACATAAAAATCCTAAAAAATGATAGTAAACCCTAAAAATAACTCTAATAATAACAGTAGTAATAACTCACGTGCATGCACATATGCATGTGCTTGGTTTAAATAATAAATAAAAACACACGTGCATGTGCATATGCATGCACATTTGCATGTGAATGATAATAAATTATAAATTATAAATAATAATACATGTGAATTGCATGTGTATGTGCATGTGAATGATAATAAATAATAAATAATAACGCACATAGAAGTGCATGTGCAGGTGCACGTGATGTCCATGTGCATGGTAATAAACAATAAATAATAACAAAGTCCACATGAATTTGCATTTTCATGTGAATGATAATAAATAATAAATAACAACACATGTGATAATAGAATAACGCAAGTGCATTGCGTGTGGATGTGCATGAGAATAAATAATAATAACACATGTGATAATAGAATAACACAAGTGCATTGCATTTTCATTTCATGGTAATAAATAATATATAATAACGCACGTGTATGTGCATTTACATGTAATGATAATGATAATGACGCATGCACGTGCATGGCAATAAATAATAAACAAAAACGAACGTGCTTGTGCATTTTTATTTGATGATACAAACAATAACAACACCAACAACAATAATAATAATAGAATAACAAAAGTGCATTGCATGCGAACGTGATAGTAGTAAATAATAAATAAATAATAGTAAATAAGAACGCATATGCATGTGCATGTGCATTTACATTTGATAATAATATTAATACTACTAATTGTAATAATAATAATTATAACAACACATGCACGTGCATGGTAATAAATAATAAATAACAACTCACATGCATGTGGATTTTCATGTGATAATGATATTAAAAATGATAATGATAATAATAATAATAATAATAATAACTGTGATAATAACAGTAACAATAATAATAAATTAATAACACAAGTTTATTTCATATGCACGTGCTTGGAAATAAATAATAAATAATAATGCACATGCATCTGCATTTGCATGTGACGATAATAATAATAACAGTTGTAGTAGTAGTAGTGATAATAGTAGTAGTACCAATGCATGTGATAAAAGAATAGTGCATGTGCATTACGTGTGCATGTGCATGGTAATAAATAATAACGCGTGTTCATTGCATTTGCATGTGCTGATGATGACGATGACAATAATAATAATAGTAGTAGTAATGATAATAATAACAATAACAACAACACATGTGATAATAGAATAATGCACGTGGATTGAATGTGCGTGTTTATGTATTTGGATGTGCATTTCCATATGCATTTCCATGTGATGATAACAATAATAAGAATAACAACAACAACAACAATAATACTAATAACAATAAGAATAACTATGTATGTGATAATAAAAGAATGTGTGTGCATTGCATGTGCACGTGCATGGTAATAAAAAATAAATATTAATGCATGTGCATGAGATGATAATAATAATAATAATAACAGTACTAATAATAATAATAATAATAATAATAATAATAACAAGAACAACAACACATGTGATAATAGAATAATTCATGTGCATTGCATGGGCAATGCATGATAATAAATAATAACTCATAACGCACATGATGATAATAATAACAATAATAGTAATATTAATAATAATAACGCATGTGATAATAGAATAATGCACATCTATTGAATGTGCACGTGTACGGTAATAAATAATAACACACGTTCATTTGCATTGGATGATAATAAAAATTATAATAATAAAAGTAATAATAACAATAACAATAAAAATGCACGTGATAATAGAATAATGTAGGCGCATTGCTTATGCGCGTGCATGGTAATAAATAATAATGGGCGTGCATGTGCATTTGCATGTGATGATGATAATAATAATAATAACCACAACAACAACATATGCACGTGAATGGAAATAAATAATAAATAATATATAATAAATAATAACGCATGTGCATCTGCATTTTCATGTGAAAATAATAATAATAATAATAGTAATTACAATAATGATAATTATAATAATGACAATAATACTAATGATACTGATAATAATGATAATAATAACGTGTGTGATAATAGAATAACACACATCCTAATAAACCCTAACAAAACCTAACAACCCCTAACAACCACTAATAAACCCTAAGAACCACTAATAAACCCAAATAACACCTGATACCCACTATTAAACCCTAAAACCCTAATAAACTCTATTAAATCATAATAACCTCTAATAAACCCTAAAAACCATATTAGGCTCTAATAAATGAAACAAAATCCCAAAAACCCCTAATATATAATAAAATAAACTATTGAACCATAATAAATCCTAAAAATCACAAAAAACCCTAAAAAAACTGACAAAACACTACAAAACCCGCCAAATAATAGCCTACAAAACAATACAACCTGCTAATAAAACCTAACAAACCCTAATAACCCCATAATAAACTGTAACAAACCATAAAAACGAAAAAATAAATTGTGACAAATCCTAACACAGCCAAATAAATCGTAACAAATTGAAACAAACCATAACAAACCCCTAATAGACCGCCATAAACCCAAATACACATAAAACCTAATAAATCGTAATTAACCCAAATGCACATTAATAAACCCTAATAAATAAAATAAACCAAAATACGCATTACGAAACCCTAATAAAATAATCCCTAATCATAACAAATCATAATAAACCCTAATAAATCGTAATAAACCCAAATACACTTTAATAAACCCTCATAAATAAAATAAACCCTAAGAAATCCTAATAAATCCTAAATAACCCTAAAAAGGGTTTATAAACCCTAGAAAAAGCTATTAATGCCTACAAAAGCCCAATAAAACACTAATATACAATAAAAAATTCTAATAAATAGTAATAAATCCTAAAGAACACTAATAAACCCAAAAGAACCCTAATAAACCCTAATGAATCGTAATAAACTCTAAAGAACACTGAAAACCCTAAAGAACCCAAAAAACGCTAAAACACATTACATAAACTCTAAAAACCACTAAAATACCCAAACAAACCCTAAAACACAATAAAAAACCCTAACATCCCCTATCAATCCCAAAAAAACAAATAAACCCTTAAAACCCACAAAAAAAACCATTGAAAACCCAACAAATACCATAAAAACCACAAACACCCATTAACAACAATTTAAAATTCTAAAAACCACAACAAACCATAAAAAACCATTAAAACCTTAAAAAGGGAAACAAATAGATACATAAACCCAAAAAACGCAACATAAACCCAATAAACGCAACATAAACCCAAAAGGCACTACATAAAACCAAGAACCGTAACATAAACCCTAAACAATGCAACATAAAAATTAAAAAATGCTACATAAAACCTAAAAACACAACATAAACCCAAAAAACACTACATGAACCCTAAAACCATTTCATACACCCTAAAAAATGCAGCATATATGCTATATCACCCCTAAAACGCAACATAAATCCAAAAAATGCAACATAAACCCTAAAAAATGCTACATAAAACCTAAACCCTAAACATGCTACATAAACCCTTAAATCATTACATAAACCCTAGAATATGCTTCACAAAACCTAAAACCGCTAACTAAACCCTAAAAGCACAACATAAACACTAAAAATGCTATATAAACTCAAGCAATGCTACACAACACTAAAAAATGCTACAAAAACCTTAAAGATGCTTCAAAACCCTAAAAAATATTAAACCCTTATATACCATAATATAAAAAATTAAACCGTTATATACCCCTA
Source organism: Viscum album (assembly GCA_963277665.1). NCBI lineage: Eukaryota > Viridiplantae > Streptophyta > Magnoliopsida > Santalales > Viscaceae > Viscum > Viscum album. Next base: position 3,156,169 of record CAUJRU010000033.1, read on the forward strand.
ACAAACTCTAATAATCCCTAAAAACACCTTATAATCCCTAAATACCCTAAGAGACTCTAAGCAATCCTAATAAACCCCCAAAAAATACCTAATAAACCCTAAATAATGATAATAAAACCTAATAAACCCTAAAAAGCGTTAAGAAAACCTAAACAACCCCAACCAACACTCATAGATAGTAATTAACACTAATAAACTGTAATAAACCCCAAAAAACCCTAAAAATCCAAAACAAACTATAAATAAATCCAAATAAACCCTACTCAACCCTAACAAACCTTAACACACCCTAATCACCCCTAATAAAACCCTACAAAACCCTAATAACAAAGACAAACGCTAGAATACCTTAAAAATCCCTAGAAACCCTGATAAACTATAATATAACCTAATAAACCCTTAAAACACTCACAAACAATAAAAAATGATCACAAACAATAAAAACATGCTATATTACCTAAAAATACAAAAAAAACACTAATATAACCTAATAAAGACAGAAAATGCTAATATACCTTTTAAATCCCTATAAACCATAATAAACTCTAATATGACTTAAGAAACCATAAAAAACGGTCACAAACAAAAAACAAGACGCTCAAAAACAATAAAATTGCTATATTATCTAAAAAGGATTAATAATCACTAATATAACCTAAGAATACTAAAAAACTAATAAACCCCTAACAAACCCTAATAAACCCTAAATATCCCTAATAAACCCTAATAAAAACTATCAAACCCTAATAAAACCATAATAAAACCCTAAAAATACCTTCTCAACACTACTAAACCTTGACACACCATATTAAAACCTAATAAAACCCAACTAAATACCACTAAACAAAAAAACGCAAACAAACCATTAAATAGCCCAAGAAACCTTAATAAACCATAATAAATTCTATTAAAACTTAATAAACCATAAAAAATGAACAAAAACACTAAAAACACACTCATAAAACCTAAAAAGTCTTAACAACCCCCCATATATTTTGACAAAAAACTAAAAAACACTCATATGCACTAATAAAAACACTAACCAACCCTAGTAAACCCTAAAAATCCCTAACAAACCCTAATATACACTACTCAACCCTAATAAACCCCAATAAAACCCTAATTATACCTACTCAACCCTAATAAAACCCTAATAATACCTACTCAACCCTTATAAACCTTAACACACTATAATAAACCATAATAAACCCTACTAAACCCTAAAAACGCAAATATGCCATTAAAAAGCCCTAAAACCTCTAATAAATGCTAATAAAACCTAACAAATCATAAAAGCACTAATAAACCCAAATAAACACTACTAAACCCTAAAAACCCTAATATACCCTCTAAAAAATTAATAAACCACAATGAACGATAATAAACCCTAATAAATCCTAAACATACCCAAATATACCCAAATATACCATAATATAACCTAATAAACCCAACTCAATCCTAATAAAACCCTAAATATACCTAATAAACCCTAATAATCCTTAAAACCCCATAATAAAACCTAATAAAATCCAAATAACCCCCACTAAACCCTAAAAAACTCTTATATATCATTGCAAACCCTAAAACCCTAACAAACCATAATAAATGTTAACAACACCAAATAATTCTAAAAAATACTAGTAAACCCTAAAAATACTTCTAATAATAATAGTAGTAATAACGCATGTGCGTGTGCATATTCATGTGCATGGTTAAAATAATAAATCATAACTCACATGCAGGTGCATATGCTTTTTCATTTGCATGTGAATGATAATAAAAAAAATTATAAACAACAACGCTTGTGAATTACATGTGTATGTGCATGTGCATGTGAATGAAAATAAATAATAAATAATAACGCACATCCAAGTGCATGTGCATGTGCATGTGCATGTGTATGTTCATATGCATGTGCATGTGCATGTTCATGGTAATAAACAATAAATAATAACCAAGTCGACATGAATGTGCATTTTCATGTGAATGATAATAAATAATAAATAATAACACATGTGATAATAGAATAATGCACGTGCATTGCATGTAAACGTGCATGAGATTAAATAATAATAACTCATTTGATAATAGAATAATGCAAGTTCATTTCATTTACATGTGCATGATAATAAATAATATATAATGATGCACATTCTTGTGCATTTACATGTAATTATAATGATAATGACACATGCATGTGTATGGTAATAACTAATAAATAACAATGCACGTGCATGTACATTTGTATTTGATTATACAAACAATAATAATAATAATAATAATAATAGAATAACGCAAGTTCATTTCATGTGAACTTGCATAATAGTAAATAAAAAATAAAAAATAATAAATAAGAATTCCCATGCATGTGCATGTGCGTTTAAATTGGATGATAATATTAATAATACAAATTGTAATAATAATAATAATAATGCATGCACATGCATGGTAATAAATAATAAATAACAATGCACATGCATGTGCATGTGCATTTGCATGTGATAATGATAAAAATAATGATAATGATGATAATAATAATAATAATAATAATAATAATTGTGATAATAATAATAATAAAAGAATAATACAATTGCATTGCATATGCACAAGCATGGTAATAAATAATAAATAATAACGCACATACATCTACATTTACATGTGATGATAGTAATAAGAACATCAGTAGTAATAATAGTAGTAGTGGTGGTAATAATAGTAGTAGCACCAATGCATGTGATAATAGAATATTGCATGTGCAATACGTGTGCACATGCTTGGTAATAAATAATAACGCCTGTGCATTGCATTTGCATGTGATGATGATGATGATAATAATAATAATATTATTATCAATATTAATAATAACAACGCATGTGATATTAGAATAACGCACGTGCATTGAATGTGCGTGTATGTGCATTCGCATGTGCATTTTCATGTGATCATATTAACATTAACAACAACAACAACAACAACAACAACAACCACAATAATAATAATAACAATAATAATAAAAACACATGCGAATATAAAATAACATGGGTGCATTGCATGTGCACATGCATGGTAATAAAAATATAATAATAATTCACATTCATGTGTATGTGCATGTGGATGATATGATGATGATAATAATAATAATAACAGTAACAGTAATAAAAAATTATAGTTGTTTGAAAAAACAACAGACATGACAAAAATTCTAGAAATTGGGTGTTGAAAAACCTAACAAATCACAGAGTCATTGAAAAAGGAATAACTTCTTCTTCGGGTGTCCATTTCTGCTCCGTGAATAGTCAAACTGAATCTCATGGAATGAACTATGATAGAAACATGTGCCGAAGGCTGAACAGACACAATGATCAGAAGTTATGACCATTTTAAGAAAAATTTGACAGGGATTCGTACACGAAAATGGAGTTTTGTAGGACTTCTGATGGGTTTCTAGGATTTTAGGGTCTTAGAAATGACTTTAACAATCTTCAAGTCATCATTCTTTGTAGATCCCTTCGCTAACTTCGATTTGATATGTGGTAGAACTCAAACGGACAAACGGAGCGAAAGTTATGGCTGTTTGAAGTTGGACTTTTTTGGGAGTGGTATAACTAATATATATTATATTTCATTGATCTTATCATAGTTTCTACTCAACTTGGTCCTCAATCATCTCACAAGAATCTATTTGACTACTCATAGCGCACAAAAAAACACTCAAAGGGGAAGTTATGCCTATTTTAGTGAGTTGCGGGTTTCTTAGGTTTTTAGGCGCTAGGAGAGTTGCTCAATTTAAAATTACAATAAAATCTTCTATGTGTGTTAATTTTGGAACTAAAACATATCAAATCATTGATTGTGAAAAGATACACATTTGGTAACCACTGGAACTCTTTCTGTCAGTCTTCAACCCCCAAAAATACCCAAAATCCTTTTGGATGGTCAAAAGATTGGCTTCTGGTGTCTGTTTTGCAATAACTTCTTCTATGGGTGTCTGTTTTGCCTCTACCACTTATCAAATTGATTCTTGCGACTATACCTACACTCATATAACCACTAAATCACCTTCCCACATCCTTGAAGGCCCAAAAAGGTACATAAACTCTCCAAAAGACCATAACTTCTACTCTAGGAGTCCGATTTGCCTCTACCATATATCAAATTGAAGCTTTCGACTAGATATACACATCTGTGACCAATATGAACAACTTATCACTTTCTTAAATTCCCAAAAGTTCCTTAAGTCTTCCAAATGACCATAACTTCTTCTCTAGGTGTCAGTTTCACCTCTACAACATATCAAATTTAATCTTGTGACTAGCTCTACACATCCGTGACGCGGATCGATGGTGGAAGAAGAGGCGGATACTTGAAGGTGGGGGGTTCTGGCGGGCTGCGACAGGGACTGGCGACTGAGGATTGGTTGGGATTTCGCAAGTTTTTGTTCTGGATTTGGTAGATCTGGACTGATTTCTTCACCAGACATTGTTTTTGTTACTCCGTGGTGGCAGCGCTGATGTTTCCCCGGTGGATTGTGTGATGACGCTGAGGGTTTCTGCCTTCGATCCAGATCTGAGCTTCCGATGGGTTTCTGTTGACTTTCTGTTCTGCTGCATGTCCCTTTTGGTGCTTCGATTCTGTTATCAGCTTTGGTCTGAACTAGCGATGTCCTTATGTTTGAAGAAAGTGGTCTAATTTTCTTGGAACATGGCTACGATGAAGATTCAGCGGTGGGGTGTGGGCAAGGCAGACATGGAGTCTGCTTTTAAGGTTTCAGGAGTTGCGGATCTGACTGTGACGCTCGATCGGGGAGGCAAAGTTCATTTTTTTCTTGCTTCTGTTGATCTCCTGGATTTTTGCTGCATGTTGATTTCTATGTTGGATTTTGGAAGTGCTTTGCATGTTCCTGGTAGCCGCTGTGGGGATGATTCTTGGTCTGGTTGTGCTTTATTGTTGCTGTTGATTCATGTGCTTGCTGCAAGACTTGAGTTCTCCTTCTTAAGGTGGTATTGCTTGCGGTTGATGGGTTATGCTATGGTTTGGTCCTTCTCTTGGCTGCGGGTTATTTTCCCCTAGTTTTGCTGTTGGGTGCGAATTAATGGATTGTTGGCTGCTGTATGGTTGAGACGTGATGAAGTTTGGGTCCTTGCTTTGGCTGGCGGTGGCTCTAAAAAAGGGTGTGCTGGAAAATGCCGGTGTTATTTGTTTGCTGTCTTTAGTTCTATGCTGCTGTTTAGGGATCTGGATGGCGTGGAGGTACTGGCTGCTGTAGAGGCTGGTGTTTGTGGCACTGGTGATGTGCTGTTATTGGCAGTGAGTCTCCTTTGTGGGGAGTTGTCAGGTGCTTGCTGGTTTTTGGGAAGTGATAGTGGTTGGGATTGGTTGCGGTTGTGCTGGTGCTTGATGCTGCTAGTTGTGATTGGCTGTGTTGTCAGTTTTGGTACTACTGGTTGTCGGGGCTGTTTGGTTTGGTTATGCTGCTGCTTCTCTGTAGCTTTGATGACTGGATGTGGTGTTGTTGGATGCTGGTATTGGCTGGATGTGAAGTGATGCTGCTGCTATTGTGTCTGTTTTTGAGTCTTTTTCACTCTGTTTTTTTGGCATGGGTTGTAAGGGGCTTTTGGGTGTGGGTCGATCGACCCCTCCCCTCCCTTGTATGCAGTGTTTGTGCCTCTTTGTTTTATAAATTTTGGGGGGGCCAGGAATAGCCTGGACCCGAGCCTTCTTTTCCCTAATAAACCCTAACAAACCCCAAAAACCCTAAAAAACATAACAAACCCTAACAAACCCTAAAAGCCCTAAAAAACCCCAAGAACCATTAAGAAACACCAATAAACCCCAAAAAATCCTGAATAAACCCTAAAACCCCTAATTAACCATAAGAAACCCTAAAAAACCCTAAGCAAACCTAAGAAACACTAACAAACCCTTAGAATCCCTAACACACCCTTAGAAACCCTAACACACTGTTAGAAACCCTAGCACACCCTTAGAAGCCCCAACACTCCAGAAACCCTAACAGAACCTTAGAAACCCTTAGAGACCATAGCACACCCTAAGAAACCCTAAACCGCCCATAAAAACCATAACCCACCCTTAGAAACTCTAACACACCCTTATAAACCTTAACAAATCCTAATATGACCTAAATCACTCAAATAAGCACTAATAAATCCAAACAAACCCTACCAACCAAAAATAAACCATAATAAACCCTAAAGCCCACAACCAAACCCTAATAAACACTAATAAATTGTAATAAACACAAAAAAACCTATTAGACCCCAATAAAAGCTACAAAATTCACAAAACCCAAATATACTATAAAATTGTTATTAAACTATTCAAAATGCTAATATTAACAAAAAACTCAAAAAACCCCGGCAAAACCTGACAAAACCCTAAAAACACAAAAAACCCAAAAAACACAAAAAAACCCTAAAACGCCCTAAAAACCCTAAAAAGTCCTAAAAACCCTAAAAACCCTAAAAATCCAAAAAACCCCTAAAAACGAAAAAAACCTCAAAAAACCCCTCAAAAATGCCAAAAACCCTAAAACCCACTTAAAACGCTAAAAAACACTAAAAAGCCTAAAAATTCATAACAAAACCCTATCCAACCCTATGAAACCCTTAAAAACCATAAAGACCATCTAGAAACCCCTAAAAACCTCAAAAGAAACCCTAATACACCATTAAGAACCCAAATAAACCCTAAAAACCCTAAAGAACCACTAAAGCCACTAACAACGCTACATAAACCCTAACAATTGCTAAAAAACCGAAAAGTGCTTCAAAACCCACAAAACACAACAAAATACCAAAAAACACTAAAATAACCCTAACAAAGCATAAAAAATCCAAACACACCCATAAAATCCAAAAAAAAACATAAAACACCACACAACTCAAAAAAACTATAACAAACCCTAAAAACCATAACAAAACATAATAAACTCAAACAACCACTAATAACCCCAAAGAACATCTAATAAACCCTAATAACCCCTAAAACCCACTATTAAACCCTAAAAACACTAAAAAACACTAGTAAATCGTAATAACCTGTAATAAACCCTAAAAAATCTATTAGACCCTAATAAATGCTACAAAAGCCCTAAAACCCTGAATATACAATCAAAACACTATTAAACCACAATAAACCCTAATAATCACTAAAAACCCAAAAAAAACCTGAAAACGCTAAAAAAACCTCCAAATAATAGCCTATAAAACACTACAACCCACTAATAAACCCTAAAAAACCCAAATAATCCCAAAATAAATTGTAACAAACCCTAACAACCACAAATAAATTGTAATAAATCCTAACAACGCCAAATAAATCATTACAAACTCAAACAAACCATAACAAATCCCTAATAGACCCCAATAAACCCTAACAAATCATAATAAACCCAAATAAATCGTAATAAACCCAAATACACGTTACTAAACCCTAATAAATAAAATAAACCCTAATAATCCCTCAAACCCACTATTAAACCCTAAAACCCTAATAAACACTAATAAATCGTAATAACCTGTAATAAACACTAACAAACTCTATTGGAACCTAATAAATGATACAAAAGACCTAAACCCCCTAATATACAATAAAAAACACTATTAAACCATAATAAACCCTAATAATCACTAAAATCCCTAACAAACCTGACAAAACGCTACAAAAACCTCCAAATAATAGCCCAAAAAACCACTATAGCCCATAAAAAACCATTAAAACCCCCAAAAGCCATCAAATAGATACATAAACCCCAAAAAATGTTACATAAACCCTAAAAATGCAACATAAACCCTAAAAATTAAGCATAAACCTATTAACATCCCTTAAAAACCCTAAAAACACTACAAACCATAAACTGCCATTAAAACCCAAAAAAAGGATTCAAATAGATACATAACCCCTAAAAACGACAAATAAACCCTAAAAAATGCAACAAAAACCCTAAAAGGCAACATAAACCAAAAAACGCAACATAAACACAAAAAATGCTACATAAACCTTAAAATCACTACATAAACCCTCGAACTGTAACATAAACCCTAAAAAACACAACATAAACCCTAAAAAACGCAACATAAACATTAAAAATGCTACATAAATCCTAAAAACAAAATATAAATCCTAAAGACACTCCATAAACCCTAAAAACGTTACATAAACCCTAAAGGATGCAACATAAATGCTACATCACCCCTAAAAATGCTACATAAACCCAGAAAATGCAACATAAACCCTAAAAATTCTATATAAAACCTAAAACCTTAACACGCTACATAAACCCAAAAAAAGTTTCATAAACCCTAAAAATGATACATAAAATCCAAAACTACTAACTAAACCCTAAAAACACAACATAAAAACTAAAAATGCTACATAAACTCTAACAACACTACACAAACCCTAAAAAATGCTACAAAAACCCTAAAGATGCTTTAAAACCCACAAAAATATTAAACACTAATAAACCAAAATATAAAAAATTAAACCTTAATAAACCCCTAATAAACTCTAATAATCCCTAAAAACACTAATAATCCCTAAAATTATAAGAAACTCTACTCAACCCTAATAAAACCCCAAAAATACCTAATAAACACTAATAAATGATAATAAAACCTAATAAACTCTAAAAACACGTTAAGAAAACCTAAACAACCCTAAAAAACCCTAATAGACACTAATAAACACTAATAAACCCTAATAAACCCCAAACAAACCCTAAAAAGCCCTAATAAACCATAAATAAAGCCAAATGAGCCCTACTCAACCCTAACAAACCTTCACACACCATAATAACCCCTAATAAAACCCTACAAAACCCTAATAAACAAAAAAATGCTAGTATACCTTAAAAAATCCCTAAAAACCCTAATATAATCTAATATGACCTAATAAACCCTAAAAACGCTCACAAACAATAAAAAACGATCACAAACAATAAAAATGCGCTATATTACCTAGAAAGACCTAAAAACACTAAAATAACCTAATAAAGACAAAAAACGCTAATATACCTTAAAAATCCCTAGAAACCCTAATAAACCATAATAAACTCTATGATAACTAAAGAAACCCTAAAATGCTTACAAACAAAAACAAAATGCTCACAAACAATAAAAACATGCAATATTATCTAAAAACACCTTACAAACACTAATATATCCTAATAAAACCAAAAAACTAATAAACCCCTAACAAACTCTAATAAACCCTAAAACTCCCATATAAACCCCAATAAAAATGAATAAACCCTATTAAAATAATAATAAAACCCTAAAAATACTTTATCAACCCAAATAAACCATGACACACAATAACAAAACCTAATAAAACCCAACTAAACCACAATAAACAAATACAACGCAAACAAACCATTAAAAAGCCCTAGAAACCATAATGAACCATAATAATTTCAAATAAAATCTAATAAACAATTAAAAATGCCCACAAACACTAAAAACACGCTAATAAAATCTAAAGAGTCATAACAACCCGTCATATATATTAACAAAAACTAAAAAACACTCATATACCCTAAAAAACACTATCAAACCCTATTAAACCCTAAAAATCCCTAACAAACCCTAATAAACCGTACTCAACTCTAATAAACTATAATAAAGCCTTAAAGATACCGACTCAACCCTAATAAAACCCTAAAAATACCTACACATCCCTAATAAACCTTAACACACCATAATAAACCATAATAAACCCCACTAAACCCTAAAAACGCAAATATACCATTAAAAATCCCTAAAGCCCCTAATAAATGCTATTAAAACCTAACAAAGCTTAAAAGCGCTAATAATCCTGAATAAACACTACTAAACACTGAAAAACCCTAATATACCATCTTAAAAATTAATAAAACAAAATTAACCATAATAAACCCTAATAAATCCTAAAATACACAAATATACCATAATATACCATAATATACCCTAATAAACCCAACTCAATCCTAATAAAACCCAAAAATACCTAATAAACCATAATAAACCTTGACACACCACAATAAACCCTAATAAAATCCTAATAACCCCCACCAAACCCTAGAAAATGCTAATATACCATTAAAAACTGAAGAACCCTAACAAACCATATTAAATGTTAATAACACCTAAAAATACTAAAAAATGATAGTAAACACTAAAAATACCTCTAATAATAATAGTAGTAATATCGTACGTGCACGTGCATATGTAGATGCATGGTTAAAATAATAAATCATAACGCAGGTGCATGTGCATATGCATGCACATTTTCATGTGAATGATAATAAATACTAAATTATAAATAATAACTCATGTGAATTGCATGTGTATGTGCATGTTCATGTGAATGATAATAAATAATAAATAAAAACGCACATCCAACTGCATGTGCATGTGCATGTGCATGTTCATGGTAATAAACAATAAATAATAACAAAGTCCACATGAATGTGCATTTTCAAGTGAATGATAATAAATAATAAGTAATAACACATGTGATAATAGAATAATGCAAGTTCATTTCATGTGTACGTGCATGAGAATAAATAATAACAACACATGTGATAATAGAATAATGCAAGTGCATTTCATTTTCATGTGCATGGTAATAAATAATATATAATAATGCACATGTATGTGCATTTACATGTAATGATAATGATAATGACGCATGCACGTGCATGGTAATAAATAATAAATAACCATGCACGTGCATGTGCATTTGTATTTGATGATACAAACAACAACAACTACAACAACAACAAAAACAACAACAATAATAATAATAGAATAACGCAAGTGCATTGCATGTGCACGTGCATAGTGGTAAATAATAAATAAATAATAGAAAATAAGAACGCACGTGCATGTGCATGTGCATTTACATGTGATAATAATATTAATAATACTAATTGTAATAATAACTATAATAATAATGCATGCATGTGCATGTTTATAAATAATAAATAACAATGCACATGCATGTGGATTTGCATGTGATAATGATAATAATAATTATAATGATAATAATAATAATAATAATAATAATAATAATAATAATAATAACTTTTATAATAATAATAATAATAATAGAATAATACAAGTGCATTGAATATGCACGTGCATGGTAATAAATAATAAATAATAACGCACGTGAATCTGCATTTGCATGTGATGATAATAATAATAATAATAGCAATAGTAGTTGTAGTGATAATAGTAGTAGTACCAATGCATGTGATAATACAATATTGCATGTTCACTATGTGTGCATGTGCATGGTAATAAATAATAACGTGCGTGCATTACATTTTCATCTGATGATGATGATGATAATAATAATAATAATAATAACAACGCATGTGATAATAGAATAACGCACATGCATTGAATGTGCGTGTTTATGTATTTTCATGTGCATTTGCATGTGCATTTGCATGTGATGATAATAAGAATAACGAAAACAACAACAACAACCATAATAATAATAATAAAAATAAGAATAACAACATATGTGATAATAAAATTTCGTGTGAAAAATAAATAATAATTCATCTGCATGTACATGTGCATGTGCATGAGATGATAATAATAATAAAAATAATAATAATAATAATAATAATAATAATAATAATAACAACAATGCATGGGATAATAGTATAATTCACATGCATTGCATGTGCAGTGCATGATAATAAATAATAACTCATAGCGCTCGTGATGATAATAATAACAATAATAGTAATATTAATAATTATAGCGCATGTGATAATAGAATGACGCACATGTATTGAATGTGCGCATGTATGGTAATAAATAATAACGCACGTGCATTTTCATTTTATTTTGATGATAGTAACAATAATAACAATAATAGTAATAATAACAATAACAATAAAAATGCTTGTGATAACAGAATAATGTTGGTGCATTGCGTGTGAGCGTGCATGGTAATAAATAATAACGGGCGTGCATGTGCATTTTCATGTGATGATAAAAATAATAATAATAATAATAATAGTAATAGTAATAATAATAATAATAATAACAACAACAACATATGCACGTGCATGGAAATAAGTAATATATAATAAATAATAACGCACGTGCATCTGCATTTGCATGTGACGATAATAATAATAATAATAATCATCATCATCATCATAATCATAATAACAATAATGATATTGATAATAATGATAATGATAATAATGATAATGATAATAATGATAATAATAACGTGTATGATAATAGAATAAAACACGTCCTAACAAACCTTAACAAAACCTAACAAACCCTAACAACCACTAATAACCCCTAAGAACCACTAATAAACCCTGATAACACCTGAAACCCACTATTAAATCCTAAAACCCTAATAAACACTAATAAATCATAATAACCTGTAATAAATCCTAAAAACCCTATTAGACTCTAATAAAAGCTACAAAATCCCTAAAACCCTTAATATACAATAAAAAACATTATTAAACCATAATAAATCCTAATAATCACTAAAACCCCTAATAAACCCGACAAAACACTACAAAACCCGCCAAATAATAGCCTACAAAACCCTACAACCTGATAATACACCCTAATAAACACGAATAACCCCACAATAAATCATAAAAAACCCTAGCAGCCCAAAATAAATCGTAACAAATCCTAACAACGCCAAATAATTCTTAACAAACTGAAACAAACCATAACAAACCCCTAATAAACTGCAATAAACCCTAATAAATCATAATAAACCCAAATAAATTGTAATAAACCCAAATAAACATTAATAAAATGTAATAAATAAAATAAATCCTAAGAAACCCTAATAAATACTAAATAACCCTAAAAAGGTTGATAAACCTTAAAAAAAGCTATTAATGCCTAAAAAACCCCAATAAACCCCTAATATAAAATAAAAACACTCATAAATCGTAACAAATCCTATAGAACACTAATAAACCATATGGAACCCTAATAAACCCTAAAGAACCCTAATAATCACTAAAGAAGACTAAAAAACCCTAAAGAACCCAAAAAATGCTAAAACACATTACATACACACTAAAATCCGTTACAATACAAAAAAAACCCTAAAACACACTAAAAATCCTAACAACCCCTATCAATCCTGAAAAAACAAATAAACCCTTTAAAGCCCCAAAAAACCCTTGAAAACCCATCAAATTACATAAAAACCATAAACACCCGTTAAGAACCCATAAAACCCAAAAAAACTACTACAAACCATAAACAACCATTAAAACCCTAAAAAATGCATCAAATATATACATAAACCCAAAAAATGATACATAAATCCTAAAAATGCAATATAAACCCTAAAAATGCAACATAAACTCAAAAAACGTAACATACAGCCAAAAAATTCTACATAAACCCAAAAAGAACTACATAAACCCTAGAACCGTAACGCAAACCTAAACAACGCTGCATAAACATTAGAAAATGATACATAAAACCTAAAAACACAACATAACCCCTAAAAACAATACATGAACCCTAAAAACATTACATAAACCCTAAAAAATGCAACATAAATGCTACATCATCCCTAATAATGTTATTTAAACCCAGAAAACGCAACATAAACCCTAAAAATGGATACATAAAACCTAGACCCTAAACATGCTACCTAAACCCTTAAATGGTTACATAAAACCTAAAAAATGTTACATAAAACCTAAAAGTTCTAACTAAACCCTAAAAGTGCTACATAAACACTAAAAATGAAACATAAACTCAAACAACGCTACATGAACACTAAACAATGCTACAAAAACCCTAAAGATGCTTCAAAATCCTCAAAAATATTAAACCCTAATATACCATAATATAAAAAATTAAACCCTAATGAACACATAATAAACTATAATAATCCCTAAAAACATCTTATAATCCATAAAAACCCTAAGATACTCTACTCAACCCTAATAAAACCCCAAAAATAACTAATAAAACCTAATAAATGATAATAAAACCTAATAAACCCTAAAAACATGTTAAGAAAACCTAAACAACCCTAACCAACCCTATAGACACTAATAAACACTAATAAGCCGTAATAACCCCCAAAAAACCTAAAAGTCCCTAATAAACCATAAATAAATCCAAAGAAACCCCACTCAACCCTAACAAACCGTAACACACCATAATGACCCCTAATGAAACCCTACAAAACCCTAATAATGAAAACAAATGCTAGTATACCTTAAAAAATTCCCTAGAAACACTAATAAACTCTAATATAACCAAATAAACCCTAAAAACACTAACAAACAATAAAAAAATGATCACAAATAATAAAAACATGCCATATTACGTAAAAGGACCTAGAAACACTAATATAACCTAATAAAGACAAAAAACGCGAATATACCTTTAAAATCCCTAGAAACCATAATAAACCATAATAAACTCTAATATAACCTAAGAAACCATAAAAACGCTCACAAACAATAGCAAATTGCTCACAAACAATAAAAAATGCTATATTGACTAAAAAGACATAACAAACACTAATATAACCAAATAAAACAAAATAACTAATAAACCCCAAACAAACCCTAATAAACCCTAAAAATCCCTAATAAACCCTAATGAAAACTAATAAAACCTAATATAACCATGATAAAACCCTAAAAATACCTTCTCAACCCTAATAATCATTGACACACCAGAATAAAACCTAATAAAACCCAACTAAACCCCAATAAACAAAAAAACGCAAACAAACCATTAAAAATCCCTAGAAACCCTAATAAACCATAATAAATTCTAATAAAAACTAACAAACCATAATAAATTCTCACAAACACTAAAAACACACTTATAAAACCTAAAAAGTTCTAAAAACCCCTCATATATATTATAAAAAACAAAAAAACACTCATATACCCTTAAAAAACTCTAACAAACCCTAGTAAACCTTAAAATCCCTAATAAACACTACTCAGCCACAATAAACCCTAATAAAACCCTAAATATGCCAACTCAACCCTAATAAAACCCTAAAAATACCTACTCAACACTAATAAACCTTAACACACTATAATAAACCTTAATAAACCCCACTAAACCATAAAAAAACAAATATACCATTAGAAAGCCCTAAAACCCCTAATAAATGATAATAAAACCTAACAAATCTTAAAAGCACTAATAATCCCTATTAAACACAACTAAACCCGAAAAACCCTAATATACCCTCTTAAAAATTAATAAACCATAATGAATGATAATAAACCCTGATAAATCCTAAACATACCCAAATATACCATAATATACCATAATATACCCTAATAAGCCCAACTCAATCCTAATAAAACCCTAAAAATGCCTAATAAACCCTAATAAACCTTAACACACCATAATAAACCGTAATAAAATCCTAATAACCCCCACCAAACCCTAAAAATGCTAATATACCTTTGAAAAACCATAAAACTCTAACAAACCATAATAAATTTTAATAACACCTAAAAATTCTAAAAAATTCTAGTAAACCCTAAAAATACCTCTAATAATAATATTAGTAATAAGGCATGTGCCTGTGCATATGCATGTGCATGGTTTAAATAATAAATCATAACGCACGTGCTTGTGCATAGGCCTGTGCATTTGCATGTGAATGATAATAAATAATAAGTTATAAATAGTAACGCATGTGAATTACAAGTGTATGTCCATGTGTATGTGAATGATATTAAATAAAAAATAATAATGCACATCCAAGTTCATGTGCATGTTCATGTGCATGGAAATAAACAATAAATAATAATCATGTCCACATGAATGTGCATTTGCATGTGAATGATAATAAATAATAAATAATAAATATGTGATAATTGAATAATTCACATGCATTGTGTGTGCATGTTCATGAGAATAAATACCAATAGCACATGTGACAATAGAATAATGTAGGTGCATTGAATTTTCTTGTGCAGGATAATAAATAATATATAATAACGCACGTGCATGTTCATTTACATGTAATGATAATGATAATGACACATGCACATGCATGTTAATAAATAATAAATAACAATGCACGTGCATGTGAATTTGTATTTGATGATACAAACAAAAATAATAATAATAGTAATAATAGAATAACGCAAGTGCATTTCATGTGCACGTGCATAGTAGTAATTAATAAATAAATAATAATAAATAAGAATGCACATGCGTGTGCGTGTTCATTTACATTGGATGATAATATTAATAATACTAATTGTAATAATAATAATAATAATGCATGCACGTGAATGGTAATAAATAATAAATAACAACGCACATGCATGTGCATTTGCATGTGATAATGAAAATAATAATAATAATAATAATAATAAAAATAACAGAAATTGTGACAATAATAATAATAAAAGAATAATACAAGTGAATTGCATATGCACATGCATGGTAATAAATAATAAATATTAACGTTCATGCATCTACATGTGAATGTCATGATAGTAATAAAAACAGTAGTAGTAATAATAGTAGTGGTGGTGGTGATAATAGTAGTAGAACCAATGAATGTGATAATAGAATATTGCAAGTGCATTACGTGTGCATGTGCATGGTGATAAATAATAACATCCGTGCATTGCATTTGCATGAGCTGATGATGGTAATAATAATAATAATAATATTATTAATAACAACACTTGTGATAATAGAATAATTCACATGCATTGAATGTGTGTGTATGTGCATTTACATTTGATGATAATAACAATAAAAACAATAACAACAATAAGAAGAACATCAACCACAATAATAATAATAACAATAATAATAACAACACATGTGATAATAAAATTACGTGTTTGAATTGCATGTGGACGTGCATGGGAATAAAAATATAATAATAACGCAAATGAAGGTGCATGTTCATGTGGATGAGATTATGATAATAATAATAATAATAACATAAATAATAAGTTATAGTTGTTTGAAAAAACAGCAGACATGACAAAAATGCAAGAAATGGGGTCTTGAAAAACCTAACAAATCACAGATTCATTGAGAAAGGCATAAATTCTTCTTTGGGTGTTCATTTCTGCTTCGTGAATAGTCAAACTGAATCTCATGGAACGAACTATGATAAAAAAAGGTGTCGGAGGATGAACAGACACACAGATCAGAAGTTAATACCATTTTAAGAAAAATTTGACAGGGATCCATACACGGAAGAGGAGTTTTGGAGGCCTTTTAATGGATTTCTGGGATTTTAGGATCTCAAACATTACTTAATCAATGTTTAAGTCGTCCTTTTTCATATATCTCTTCACAAATTTTGATTTGATATGTTGTAGAGCTCAAATGGACAACCGGAGAAAAAGTTATAGCCGTTTGAAGTTGGACTTTTTTTTGGAGTGGTATAACTAATATATATTTTATTTCTTTGATCTACTCATAGTATCTACTAAACATGGTCCTCACTCATCTCACGAAATTCGATTTGACTGGTCGCAGTGCTCAAACGGACACCCAAATGAGAAGTTATGCCTATTTTAGTGAGTTGTGGGTTTCGTAGGTTTTTAGGCTCTACAAGAGTAACTCAATTTAAAATGACAATAATTTCTCTTACGTGTGTTCATTTTGCCTCAAACACAAATCAAATAAAATATTGTGAAAATACACACACTATGGTAAGCACTGGAACCCTTTCTGACATTCTTTAACCCCCAAAAAGACCCAAAATCCCTTTGGATGGTCAAAAGATTGGCTTCTGGTGTCTGTTATGCAATAACTTTATCTATGGGTGTCTCTTTTTCCTCTACCACATATCAAATCGAAGCTTGCGGCTAGACCTACACTCCTATAATAACTAAATCACCTTCTCACATCCTTGAAGGCCCAAAAGAGTAATTAATCCCTCCAAAAGACCATAACATCTACTATGGGAGTCCGTTTTTCCTCTACCATATATCAAATCGAAGCTTTCGACAAGATATACACATATGTGACTAATAGGAAAACCGTATCACGTTCTTAAAGTCCCAAAAGGTCCTTAATTCCTCCAAATGACCATAATTTCTTCTCTGGGTGTTCTTTTCACCTCTACGACATATCAAATTGAATCTTGCGACTAGCTCTACACATATGTGACAACCATGAACAACTAAATTTCCCTAACAAAATATGAATAACCCCAGTAACACTAAAAACCATTAAAAACCATGAAAACCCCTAAAAACCCTAACAAACACTAACAAACTCTAAAAAACCCTAAAAAACCATAACAAATCCTATCAAACTCTAACAAACCCTAAAAAACACCAAAAAACCAAAAAACACCAATAAACCCTTAAAACATAATAGCCCCTAACAAACCCTAACAAACCCTAAAAAGCCCTAAAAACCCCACGAAGCACTATGAAACCCCAATAAACCGAATAAACTCGAAGAAACCCTAAATCCCCCCTAAGAAACCATAAGAAACCCTAAAAAAACCCTAAAAACCCTAATAAAACCCTAAACAATCCTAAGAAACACTAACACACCCTTAGAAACCCTAACAAACCCTTAGAAACCCTAACACAACCATAGAAACCCTAGAACACACTTACAAACCCCAAAACACCAATAGAATCCCTAACACAACCTTATAAACCCTAAGAAACCATAACACACCCTTAGAAACCCAAACCCACCCATAAAAACCCTAACCCACCCTTAGAAACCCTAACACGCCCTTAAAAACCCTAACAAAACCTTAGACACCCTAAATCACTCTAATAAGCACTAATAAATCCTAACAAACCCTACAAACTAATAATAAACCATAATAAACCCTAATAAAGCCTAAATCCCACTACTAAACCCTAATAAACACTAAAAAATAATAATAAACCCTAAAACCCTATTAGACCCCAACAAAATCTAAAACATACATAAAAACACAAATATACAACAAAAATTCTATTAAACCATTCAAAATGCTAATATTCACAAAACACCCTAACAAACCCTAAAAAAATAACAAAACCCTAAAAACCCCTAAAAAACCCAAAAAACCCAAAAAACACTAGAAAACCCAAAAAACCCTAAAAACTCCTAAAAACCCTAAAAATCCCTAAAAACCCTAAAACCCTTAACAATGCGAAAAACCCCAAAAAACCTGAAAACTAACCCAAAAACCCTAAAAAACCTCAAAAAACATAAAAAAACCCTCAAAAAACACTAAAAACCCCTAAAACCCCTAAAAATGCTAAAAAACCCTAAAACCCTAAAAATGCCTAACAAAACACTAATAAACCCTATCAAACCCTTAAAACTCCTAAAAACCTCTTAGGAACCCCTAAAAACCTCAAAAGAAACCCTAATAGACCATAAAGAACCCTAAAGAACCACTAAAGCCACTAACTACGCTACATAAACCATAACAATTGCTACAAAAACCCAAAAAATGCTTCAAAACCCAAAAAATGCAACAAAACCCCAAAAAACGCTAAAATAACCCTAACAAAGCATAAAAAATCGAAACACACCCATAAAACCCAATAAGAATGCATAAAACCCCAAACAACTCAAACAAACCATAACAACCCCTAAAACCCTAACCAAACCAATCAGACCCTAACAACGACTAATATCCCCTAAAAACCACTAATAAACCCTAAAAACCCTAAAACCCACTCTTAACCCCTAAAAACCCTAATAATCCCTAATAAATTATAATAACCTGTAATAAATCCTAAAAAACTCTATTAGACCCTAATAAACACTACAAAACCCCTAAAACCCCTAATATACAATAAAAAACACTATTAAACCATAATAAACCCTAATAATCACTAAAAACCCAAACAAACCCGAAAAAACACTACAAAAACCTCAAAATAATAGCCTAAAAATCTTACAACCCACAAATAAACCCTAACCAACCCTAATAACCCCAAAATAAATCGTAACAGACCCTAATAACCCCAAATAAATCGTAAAAAATCCTAACAATGCCAAATAAATCGGAACAAACTGAAACAACCCATAACAATCATCCAATAAACTGCAATAAACCCTAACAAATCATAATAAACCCTAATAAATTGTAATAAACCCAAATACACATTACTAAACCCTAATAAATAAAATAAACCCAAATAAACCCAAATAAATCCAAAATAACACTAAAAAGGGTTGATAAACCCTATAAAAATCTATTAATGCCTACAAAAGCCCAATAAAACCCTAATATACAATAAAAATGCTAATAAACTGTAACAAATCCTAAAGAACACTAACAAACCCTAAAGAACCCTAACAAACCCTAAGGAACCATATTAAACTCTAAAGAACAATAAAAAACCATAAAGAACACAAAAAATACTAAAACACATTATATAAACCCTAAAAACCACTACAATACCCAAAAAAACCCTAAAACACACTAAAAAACCTAACAACCCCTATCAATCCCAAAAAAACCCATAAACCCCCCCCCCCCCCACACACAAAAAAACCATTAAAAATCCATCATATGCCAAAAAACCATAAACATTCGTTAACAACCCTTAAAAACCCTAAAAACAACTACAAACCATAAACAACCATTAAAACCCTAAAAAACTTTTAACTATATACATAAACTCAATAAACATTACATAAACCCTAAAAAATGCAACAAAAACCCTAAAAACGCAACATAAACCAAAAAACGCAACATAAACACAAAAAACGCAACATAAACCTTAAAAGAACAACATAAACCCGAGAACTGTAACATTAACCCTAAAAAACACAACATAAACCCTAAAAACGCAACATAAATATTAAAAAATGCTACAAAAAACCTAAAAACACAATATAAACCCTAAAAAACTACATGAACCCTAAAAACATCACATAAACCCTAAAAAATGAAACATAAACGCTACATCACCCCTAAAAATACTATATAAACCTAGGAAACGCAACATAAACCCTAAAAAATGCTATATAAATCCTAAACCCTATACACGCTACATAAACCCTAAAAACGTTACATAAACCCTAAAAATGATACATGAAATCTAAAACTGCTAACTAAACCCTAAAAATGATAATAAAACCCTAAAAATGCTACATAAACTCTAACAATGTTACAGAAACCCTAAAAAATTCTACAAAAACCCTAAAGATGCTTGAAAACCTTCAAAAATATTAAACCCTAATATACCATAATATAAAAAATTAAACCCTAATAAACTCTAATAATCCCTAAAAACACCTTATAATCCCTAAAAACACTATGAAACTCTACTAAACCCTTATAAAACCCCAAAAATACCTAATAAAACCTAATAAATGATAATAAAACCTAACAAACCCTAAAAACATGTTAAAATACCTAAACAACCTTATCCAACCCTAATAGACACAAATAAACACTGATAAACCATAACAAACACCAAACTAACCCTAAAAATCTCTAATATACCATAAATAATGCCAAATAATCCCTACTCAACCCTAACAAACCTTAACACACCATAATAACCCCTATTAAAACCTTACAAAACCTTAATAAAGAAAAAATTGCTAGTATACCTTAAAAATTTCCTAGAAACCCTGATAAACTCTAATCTAGCATAATAAATCCTAAAAATGCTCACAAACAATAAACAACGATCACAAACAATAAAAACAGTCTATATTACCTAAAAAGACCTAAAAACACTAATATAACCTAATAAAGAAAAAAATTCTAATAGACCATAAAAATCCCTAGAAACCCTAATAAACCATAATAAACTCTTATATAACCTATGAAACCCTAATAACGCTCACAAACAAAAACAAAATGCTCACAAACAATAAAAACACGCTATATTATCTAAAAAGAACTAACAAACACTAATATAACCTAATAAAACAAAAAAACTAATAAACCCCTAACAAACCCTAATAACCCCTAAAAATCCCTAATCAACCCAAATAAAAACTAATAAACCATAATAAAACCACAATAAAACCCTAAAAATACCTTCTCAACCTTAATAAACCTTGACACACCATAAAAAACCTAATAAAACCCAACTAATCCCCAATAAACAAAAAAACACAAACAAACCATTAAAAAGCCCTAGAAACCCTAATAAACAACAATAAATTCAAATAAAAGCTAATAAACCATTAAAAATGATCACAAACACTAAAAAAACACTAATAAAACCTAAAAAGTCATAACAAAGCCTCATATATATTAACAAAATTTAAAAAACACTCATATACCCTAATAAAAACACTAACAGACCCTAAAAATCCCGAACAAACCCTAATAAACCATACTCAACCCTAATAAACACTAATAAAACCATAAAGATACCAAATCAACCCTAATAAAACCCTAAAAACACCTACTTAGCCCTAACAAACCTTAACACACCATAATAAACCATAATAAACCCCACTAATCCCTAAAAAACGCAAATATACCATTAAAAATCCCTAAAACCCCTAATAAATGCAAATAAAACCCATTAAAGCTTAAAAGAACTAATAAACCTGAATAAACACTACTAAACACTAAAAAACCATAATATACCCTCTTAAAAATTAATAAACCATAATGAACCATAATAAACCCTAATAAATCCTTAACATACCCAAATATACCATAATATACCATAATATACCCTAATAGACAAAACCCAATCCTAAAAAACCCTAAAAATACCTAATAAACCCTAATAAACCTTGAAACACCATAATAAACACTAATAAAATCCTAAGAACCCCCACCAATCCCTAAAAATGCTAATATACCATTAAAAATCATCAGACCCTAACAAACCATAATAAATGCTAATAACAACTAAAAAACCAAAAAAATTATAGTGAACCCTGAAAATACCTCTAATAATAATAGTAGTAATAACACACGTGCATGTGCATATGCATGTGCATGGTTTAAATAATAAAAAATTACACACATGCATGTGCATTTGCCTGCGAATTTGCATGTGAATGATAATAAATAATAAATTATAAATAATAACGCTTGTGAATTGCATGTGCATGTGCATGTGCATGTGCATGTGCATGTGCATGTGCATGTGCATGATATAAAACAATAAACAATAACCAAGTCCACATGAATGTGCATTTCCATGTGAATTATAATAAATAATAAATAATAACACATGTGATAATAGAATAACACACGTGCATTGCGTGTGCACGTGCATTAGAATAAATAATAATAACACATGTGATAATACAATAATGCAAGTGCATTGATTTTGCATGTGCATGATAATAAATAATCTATAATAACGCATGTGCATGTGCATTTACATGTAATGATAACGATAATGACACAATCACGTGCATGGTAATAAATAATAAATAACAATGAATGTGCATGTGAATTTATATTTGATGATACAAACAACGACAACAACAAGAATAATAATAATAATAATAATAATAATAATAATAATAATAGAATAACGCAAGTGCATTTCATGTGCATGTGCATAGTAGTAAATAATAAATAAATAATAATAAATAAGAAAGCACATGCAGGTGCATGTGCATTTACATTTGATGATAATATTAATAATACTAATTATAATAACAATAATAATAATAATAATAATGCATGCACTTGCATGGTAATAAATAATAAATAACAATGCACAAGCATGTGCATTTTCATGTGATAATTATAATAATAATGATAATGATAATAAAAATAATAAAAATAATAATATAATCTGTGATAATAATAAGAAGAAGAATAATCAATGAATAATACATGTGCATTGAATATGCACGTACATGGTAAAAAATAATAAATAATAACGCACAAGCATCTATATTTCCATGTGATGATGGAAACAATAATAGCAGTAGTAATAATAGTAGTAGTGGTGGTCATAATAGTAGTAGTACTAATGCATATGATAATAGAATATTGCATGTGCATTACGTGTGCATGTGTATGGTAATAAATAATAACTCCAGTGCATTGCATTTGCATGTGATGATGATTATAAGAATAATAATAATAATAATATTATTATTATTATTAACACATGTGATAATAGAATAATGCATGTTCATTGAATGTGCATGTATGTGCATTTCTATGTGCATTTTCATGTGATGAAAATAACAACAACAACAACTACTACTACTACTAATACAACAACAGCAACAACCACAATAATCATAGTAACAATAATAATAAAAACACATGTGATAATAAAATAACATGTGTGCATTGCATGTGCACGTTCATGGTAATAAAAATATAATAATGACGCACATGTATGTGCATGTGAATTTTCATGATATGATGATAATAATAGTAATAATAGTAGTAATAATAAGTTATAGTTTATTGAAAAAATAGCAGACCAGAAAAAGTGCTAGAAATGGTGTCTCGAAAAACCTAACAAATCACAGAGTTGTTAAAAAAAGCATAACTTCTTCTTCAGGTGTCCATTTCTGCTTCGGGAATAGTTAGACTAAATCTCATTGAATGAACTATGATAATAACAGGTGTTAGAGGCCGAACAGACTCACAGATCAGAAGTTATGACCGTTTTAAGAAAAATTTGAGAGGGATCCGGACACGGAAATGGAGTTTTGGAGGCCTTCTGATGGGTTTTTTGGATTTTTGGCTCCCAAACATGACTTGATCTTTTCTCAAGTTATGCTTCTATGTAGATCTCTTCACTTCCTTCGATTTGATTTGTGGTAGAGCTCAAACGGACCACCGGAGGGAAAGTTATGGTCATTTGAGGTTGGTCATTTTTTTAGAGTGGTATAACTAATATATCTTCTGTTTCATTGATCTTCTCACAGCTTCCATTGGACTAGGTCCTCACTCATCTCAAGAGTTTAGATTTTACTAGTCACAATGCTCAAACGGACACCCAAAGGAGAAGTTATGATTATTTTAGTGACTTCTGGGTTTCTTAGGTTTTTAGGCGCTAGGAGGGTTGCTCAATTGAAAATGACAATAACTTCTTCTACGTGTGTTCCTTTTGGATCTACCACATATCAAATAAATTATTGAGAAATGATAAACACTCTGGTAACCACTAGAGCACCTTCTCACATCCTTGAAGGCCCAAAAAGGTACTTAAATCATCCAAAAGACCACAACTTCTACTCTGAGAGTCTGTTTTTCCTCTACCATATATCAAATCAAATCTTTTGACTAGATATACACATCTGTGACAAATACGAACACCTTATCATGTTCTTAAAGTCCCAAAAGTTTGTTAAGTCCTCCAAATGACCATAACTTTGGCTCTGGGTGTCCGTTTCACTTCTACCACATATCAAATTGAATCTTTCGACTAGCTCTACACATCTGTGAAAACCATAAACAACTAAATAACCCTAACAAACCATGAATAACCCCATAAACACTAAAAACCATTAAAAAAATGCAAAACCCTAACAAGCCCTAACAATACCTAACGAACACTATCAATCCCTAACAATCCCTAACAAAGCCTAACAAACCCCAAAAACCCCTAAAAAATATAACAAACCCTAAAAAACCCTAAAAATCCCTAACAAACCCCAAGAAGCACTAAGAAATCCCAATAAACACAAAAAACCCAAAGAAACCCTAAGAACCCCTAAGAAACCATAAGAAACCCAAACATAACCCTAAAAACCCTAAAACCCCAAACAAAACCCTAAGCAAACCTACGAAACACTAAAACACCCTTAGAAACCCTAACACACCCTTAGAAACCCTAACACACCCTTAGAAACCTTAGCACACCCTTAGAAACCACAACACACCCATAGAAACCCTAACATAGCTTTAGAAACCCTTAGAAACCACAACACACCCTTAAAAACCCTAACCCACCCATAAAAACCCTAACCCACCCTTAGAAACCCTAACACACCCTTAGAAACCCTAACAAACCCTTAGACACCCAAAATAACTCTAATAAGAACTAATAAATCCTAAAAAACCCTACCAGACTATAATAAACCATAATAAACCCTAATAAACCCAAAAGTCCACTACAAAACCCTAATATACACAAATAAATAGTAATAAACCCTAAAAACCCGATTAGACCCCAATAAAAGCTACAAAATACCTAAAAACCCAAATATACAACAAAAATTCTATTAAACCACTCAAAATGCTAATATACACAAAAACCCATAACAAACTTGGCAAAACCTAACAAAACCCTAAAAAACCATAAAAACCCAATAAAACCCCTAAAACCCCTAAAAACACTAAAAAAACCCTTAAAAATCCTAAAAACCCTAAAAACCTGAAAAAACACTAAAACCCCTAAAACCCAAAAAAACGAAAAAAACTTAAAAACCATAAAAAACCTCAAAAAACCACAAAAACCCTGAAAAAATCTTAAAACCAATAAAAATGAAAAAAACACCTAAAAAGCATAAAAAGGCCTAACAAAACCCTAACCAAACCTATGAAACCCTTAAAACCCATAAAAATACCCTAGAAAACCCTAAAAACCTCAAAATAAACCCTAATACACCCTTAAGAACCCTAAAAAATCCTAAAAACCCAAATGAATCCTAAAGAACCACTAAAGCCACTAACAACGCTACGTAAACCCTATCAATTGCTACAAAAATCCGAAAAATGCTTCAAAACCCACAAAATGTAATGAAGCCCCAAAAAATGATAAAACAACCCTATCAAAGAATAAAAAAATCCAAACACACCCATAAAACCAAAAAAATGCATAAAATCCCAACCAACTCAAACAAACCGTAACAAACCCTAAAAACCCTAAGAAAAGCTAACAAACTCTAACAACCACTAATAACCCATAAGAATCACTAATAAACATTAATAACCCATAAAAATCACTATTAAACCCTAAGACCCTAATAAACACAAATAAATCATAATAACCTGTAATAAACCCTAACAAACTCTATTAGACCCTAATAAATGCTAAAAAAGCCCCAAAACCCCTAATATGCAATAAAAACACTATTAAATGAAGATAAACCCTAATAATCACAAAAAACCC
This sequence comes from Viscum album, assembly GCA_963277665.1. Classification (NCBI taxonomy): domain Eukaryota; kingdom Viridiplantae; phylum Streptophyta; class Magnoliopsida; order Santalales; family Viscaceae; genus Viscum; species Viscum album. Next base: position 3,183,203 of record CAUJRU010000033.1, read on the forward strand.
TACCAAACCCGACAAAACACTACAAAAAATATCCGAATAATAGCCTAAAAAACCCTACAACCCACTAATAAACCCTAAAAACCCAAATAACCCCAAAATAAATTGTAACAAACCCTAAAAACCCCAAATAAATTGTAACAAATCCTAACAGTGCCAAATAAATCTTAACAAACTGAAACAACCCATAACAAACCCCAAATAAACCCCAATAAATCCTAACAAATAATAATAAGCCATAATAAATTGTAATAAACCCAAATACACATTACTAAACCTTAATAAATAAAATAAACCCTAATAAATCCTAAATAATCCTAAAAAAGGTTGATAAACCCAAGAAAAATATATTAATGCCTACAAAATCCCAATAAAACCCTAATATACAATAAAAAATTCTTATAAACTGTATCGAATCCTAAAGAACACTAATAAACCTTAAAGAACCTTAATAAACACTAAAGTACCATATTAAACTCTAAAGAACACTAAAAACCCTAATGAACCCAAAAAATGCTAAAACACAAAATATAAACTCAAAAAACCGTTACAATACCCAAACAAACCCTAAAGCACACAAAAAAACCCCTAACAACCCCTATCAATCCCAAAAAACCAAGAAACCCATAAAACCCCCCAAAAACCATTAAAAAGCCATCAGATACCATAAAAACCATAAACACCCATTTACAACCCTTAAAAAACCCTAAAAAACACTACAAACCATAAACAACTATTAAAACCCTAAAAAAGGATTCAAATAGATACATAAACACTAAAAACGTTACATAAACCCTAAAAAATGCAACAAAAACACTAAAAACACCACATAAACCAAAAAACGCATAATAAAAACAAAAACACTACATAAACCCTAAAAGCACTACATAAACCCTAGAACTGTAACATAAACACTAGAAAACACAACATAAACCCTAAAAAACACAACATAAAAATTAAAAAAGCAACATAAAACCTTTAATCACAATATAAACCCTAAAAACACTACATGAATGCTAAAAACCTTACATAAACCCTAAAAAATGCATCATAAATGCTACATCATCCTAAAAAACGCTACATAAACCAAAAAAAAGGCAACAAAAACCCTAAAAAATTCTACATAAAATCTAAACCCTAAACACGCTACATAGACCCTAAAAACATTACATAAACCCTAAAAATTATACATAAAACCTAAAACTACTAACTAATCCCTAAAAATTCTACATAAACACTAAAAATGCTACATAAACTCTAACAACGCTACACAAACCCTAAAAATGCTAAAAAACCCTAAAGACTCTTCAAAACCCTCAAAAATATTAAACCCTAATATACCATAATATAAATAATTAAACCCTAATAAACCCCTAATAAACTCTAATAATGCCTAAAAAGACCTTATAATCCATAAATACCCTAAGAAACTCTACTCAACCCTAATAAAACCCCAAAATACCTAAATAACCCTAATAAATGATAATAAAACCTAATAAACCCTTCAAACACGTTAAGAAAACCTAAACAACCCTAACCAACCCTAATAGACACTAATAGAAACTAATTAACCCTAATAAACCCCAAACAAACCCTAAATTGCACTAATTAACCATAAATAAATCCCAATAAATCCTACTCAACCCTAACAAACATTAACACGCCATAATAACCCATAATAAAACCCTACAAAACCCTAATAAAGAAAAAACACTAGTATACCTTAAAAAATCCCTAGAAACTCTGATAAACTCTAATATAACCTAATAAACCATATAATTGCTCACAAAAAATAAAAAAAATGATCACAAAAAATAAAAACGTGCTATATTACCTAAAAAGACCTAAAAACACTAATATAATCTAATATAGACAAAAACGCTAATATACCTTAAAAAGACCTAGAAACCCTAATAAACCATAATAAACTCTAACATAACCGAGGAAACCCTAAAAACGCTCCTAAACAAATTCAAAATGCTCACAAACCATAAAAGGACGCTATATTATCTAAAAAGACTTAACAAACACTAATATAACCAAATAAAACAAAAAGCTAATAAACCCCGGACAAACCCTAATAATCTCTAGAAATCCCTAATAAACCCTAATGAAAACAAATAAACCCTAATAAAACCCTAATTAAACCCAAAAAATACCTTCTAAACCCAAATAAACCTTGACACACCATAAAAAAACCTAATAAAACCCAACTAAACCCCAATAGACAAAAAAACTCAAACAAACCATAAATAAGCCAAAGAAAACCTAATAAACCATAACAAATTCTAATAAAACCTAACAAACCATAGAAAATTCTCACAAACACTAAAAAAACACTAATAAAACCTAAAAAGTCCTAACACCCACTAATATATATTAACAAAAACAAAAAAACACTCATATACCCAAATAAAAACATTAACAAAACCTAGTAAACCCTAAAAATACCTAACTAACCCTAATAAACCATAATCAACCCTAATAAACCCTAATAAAAGCTTAAAGATACCTACTCAACCCTAATAAAACCCTAAAAATACCTACTCAACCCTGATAACCCTTAACACAACATAATAAACCATAATAAACCCCACTAAACCCTAAAAATGCAAATATACCATTAAAAATACCTAAAACCCCTAATAAATGATAATAAAACCTAACAAAGCTTAAAAGCGCTAATAAATCTGAATAAACATTACTAAACCCTAAAAACATCTAATATACACTATTGAAAATTAATAAACCATACGAAACCATAATAAACCCTAATTAATCCTAAACATACCCAACTATAACATAATATAGAATAATATACCCTAATAAACCCAACTCAATCCTAATAAAACCATAAAAATACCTAATAAACCCTAATAAACCATGACACACCATAATAAGCCCGATTAAAATCCTAATAACCCCCACCAAACCCTAAAAATGCTAATATACCATTAAAAAACACTAAAACCCAAACAAACCATAATAAATGCTAATAACACCTAAAAATCCAAACAAATGATGGTAAAACCTAAAAATACCTCTAATAATAGTAGTAGTAATAGCGCACGTGCATGTTCATTTGCATGTTCATGGTTTAAATAATAAATCATAACGCACATGCATGTGCATATGTCTGCGCATTTGCATTTTAATGATAATAAATAATAAATTATAAATAATAACACATTTGAATTGTATGTGTATGTGCATGTGCATGTGAATGATAATAAATAATAAATAATAACGCACATCCAAGTGCATGTGCATGTGTATGTGCATGTGCATGTGCATGTTAATAAACAATAAATAAAAACAAAGTCCACATGAATGCGAATTTGCAAGTGAATGATAAAAATTAATAAATAATAACACATGTGATAATAGAATCGCGCAAGTTCATTGCATGTGCACGTGCATGAGAATAAATAATAATAACACATGTGATAATAGAATAACTCAAGTGCATTGCATTTTCATGTGCATGGTAATAAATAATATATAATAACACATGTGAATGTGAATTTACATGTAATGATAATGATAATGACGCATGCACGTGCATATTAATAATAAAAAATAACAATGCACGTGCATGTGCATTTGTATTTGATGATACAAACAATAATAATAATAATAATAATAATAATAATAATAGAATAAAACAAATTCATTGCATGAGCACATTTATAGTAGTAAATAATAAATAAATAATAGTAAATAAGAACTCACATGCATGTGCAAGTGAATTTACATTTTATAAAAATATTAATAATACTAATTGTAATAATAATAATAATAACGCATACACGTGCATGGTAATAAAAAATAAATTACAAGGCGCATGCATGTGGATTTGCATGTGATAATGATAATGATAATGATAATGATAATAATAATAATAATAATAATAATAATAATAATAATAATAATAATAATAACTGTGACAATAATAATAATTATAATAATAATGAATAATACAAGTGCATTGCATATGCACGTGCATGGTAATAAATAATAAATAATAATGCACCTGCATCTGCATTTGCATGTGATGATAATAATAATAACAGTAGTGGTAGTGGTAGTGATAATAGTATTAGTATCAATGCATGTGAAAATAGAATATTTCATCTGCATTACGTGTGCACGTACATGGTAATAAATAATAACGCGCGTGCATTTCATTTTCATGTGATGATGATGACAATGATAATAATAATAATAATAATAATAATAATAATAATAACGAATGTGATAATAGAATAACACACATGCATTGAATGTGCGTGTTTATGTATTTTCATGTGCATTTGCATGTGCATTTGCATGTTATGATAATAACAATAAAAAAACAACAACAACAACAACAACCACAATAATAATAATAACAATAAGAATAACAACATATGTGACAATAAAATAACATGTGTGCATTGTATGTGCACGTGCATGGTAAAAAAAATAAAGCATAATGCAAGTGCATGTGCATGTGCATGTGCATGAGATGATAATAATAATAATAATAATAATAATAGTAATAATAATAATAACAATAACAATAAAAATAATAATAACAACAATGAATGTGATAATAGAATAAAGTACGTGCATTGCATGATAATAAATATTAACTCTATGACAATGCTGCTTTTATTGCAAACATAAACCTGATTTATTACATAAAACCTTCACTTGATACAACATGGAAGATCGAGAGGTATAGTGTCTCTGGGGATTAGGATCATTACATAACAACTTAAAACATGAAATACAATATCTTTATTGAAAACTTTCTTTACATGACCACTATATTCCCTCGTACTTAGTATTGCATGGGATAACCAGAGGACATGCATAAAAAAAGGGTGAGATAAAGAGCCTAATAAGGGAATAAAAATGGAGTAACAAGTGGAATACAATACATTTTTTACAATAGGCATATCATTAGATAACAATAGAAGCTTAAACATAAAGTCATGATAAAGCATGATAATCATAACATGGAAATGTGGCAACAACACTTTACATGGAATTAGCACGATCCAAGGCTCATTGCACATGAAGCATGAGTAAAACCTCATTTCACATGAAGCAATAGTAAAACCTCATTGCAATTGAATTAGCATGATTAAAAACTTATTTCACATGACGTATCATGATACTATACTTAACACAATGCATTGGAGCGCTATCAGGGCGCACCCTTCTTAAACATTTCATTTCATGTATAAGTGTGCCACCTGGATGACATAACATGGATTCATAAAACATAAGAATTTATTACACGATAAAGGAATGTGGAATTAATACATGAAACTTTATAATCAATAATTAAATGTTCATAAAGGTAAATACCCTTGATATAGAAATGGGCATGGGATTCACTACACAATGACATTGGCATGGAAAATCAGTGCAATTTAGGTAGTGTAACGGCGTGACGTAAGAATTTATAAAAATGGTTGATGTGAGAGAAAGGGGTGTCTGGTCATATGTACATGAAATGGAAAATAATGGGGTCATATAGATACATGTCCCAACCATTTTAATGGAATTTAGAGTCATGATACAAAAGAATTTCTTGAATGTAAAGGAGGAGCGAGAAATCCCTTTCGGAATTTTGGCATAGTAACTGGTGTACATGGGAGGAATTTAATGAGAGAGAAATGGGTATCTCATAATTCAAACATAAAGAGGTCAGTATGGGGGAGGTTCAAAACCATACCCCAACATTCATAATTTAAATTAAAAGGTCATAACAACATTATGAAAATTGGACAAAAATGAGAAAGGAAGAAAAAACCCTTACATGGAAGTGTTCTTCCAAAGGCTTGATAAAGGCTTGAGAGAGGATTCTTGGGAGATCAGGTAACCTTGGGAGGATTATAGAGAGTGTAGTTCAGAGGCTGGATGAACACCAAAGGCTTTTTGTGAGGAGTAAGTGGGATCAAGGGTGGGTTTATATAGGATAGGTGAGGGAATTCTTTATTATATAGGTTTGGGACACCTCACATAAAACTAATCCAAACCACAAAACATCCCATGGTTTATGCCCATGGTTTTTGACAAAGGTAAGAGGAAAAAATTATTTTATAAGGCCAAAGTCCGAACTTCTTAAAATATTGGGGTTTCTTATGTGGAGGTGAGTCACACTCCAAACGAAAACATTTTAAAAAGACAAGATGTTTAATAAGTTTTGAAGGGTCAATTAATGCTTTGTAAAATAAGTCAAACAAATCCAAAATAACATTATTTTAATGGTAAAACATATATTGGCCGAAAATAATTCTTATAGTATTTTATCATATCACTATTAGGTCATTATGATGTCATGAAACACATTATATATTTAAACAGTATTTAATTTTTATCCAAAAATTTGACTGTCTCAGAAAATTATGAAAAATTCACCATTTAATAATTTCGACATCCTGATTCCAGAAATAATATTCATTTTATCTAAATATTTTTCCAAATATATTAATTTTCACTTTTAAAATAAAAAACTCACATTTATCCGAAATTCATGGGTTTTGACAAAAATGGATTTCAAACCTTTATAAAAATTACGATTGCATTCATAAAATTATACAATCATTTATATTTAATAAAAAATTAAATTAATAATAATAATGATATTTTATTAAAATATTATTTAATTCAAAAATCCATTAATTCATCAAAATAGATTTCTTAGATAAATATTGACTAAAAATACTATTTGTGCATTAAAAACTATTTACAAGGTAATAATAATAAAATGAAAGTATATTCATTATTATATAAAAAATAATGTACATAACAATAGTGCTAAGGTCTTGTTACATAACCCATTATAACACCCACATAAGACTGAAGAGTAAGGTGTGCGATGGTGACAGACTCTTGGGGTTCCTCAGATAACATTTCTCAGGTGGTAATCTCTATCAATTTCCACTTCTCTCATAGGAGGTCCCACTCGAGCTTAACAAATTCAAGCTTGGATTGGGCTTGGTCAAGAGAAAAACCCAATGACGCAACCTCCTTTTCGAGCTCTGACAAGTGGGTTTCATATGGGGAACATCTTCTAGATGAGGTCATCACTTCCTTTTTCTGAGTAAATTGGATTTGTTAAAACCCTATATTTATACTAATCATGTTATCACTGTTCCATGACTATATTAGCAACAGTCACAATTCATAACATATGACCAAAGAAGTTGACACTTTATATAAACATTTTACATAAAGAGACATTTAATTATATTAAGAGGGATTTCTATTAATGAATGTTTGGTTCGTTACAATATTCCCCCCTTAAGAAATTTTTCCCTCAAATTTTTCTTTTCCCACACTAAAACAGATTTGGGTAACTGTACTTTATCATTTCATCAAATTTCCACGCCGCTTCATCAAAAATTTTGTTTCGTCACAACACCTTGACAAGGGGACTTGTCTTACTTCTTATAACTTTTTATCTATGATCTAAGATATTCACTGGTTGATCCTCATAAAAAAGATCATCCAATAACTATACCACCTCTGAAGAGAGTACATGTGAAGGGTCCGGTATGTACTACCTTAAGAGGGATACATGAAAGACATCATGTACTTTGTCCATGGTAGGTGGAAGTGCTAGTCGATAGGCCACAACCCCGACACGATCAAGAATATCAAAGGGGTCGATGTACCTTGGAATTAACATCCCTTTCTTTCCAAACCTCGTAACATTCTTCAACGGAGATATGCATAGAAATACCATTTCTACAACTTTAAACTCAAGGTCTCATCCATGGTTTTCTATATAACTCTTTTGTCGACTTTGGGATGCCTTGATATACTGCTGAATGGTTTTCACCTTCTCCACCATTTCATCGACCATTTCTAGTCCAAGCATCTTACACTCACCGAACTCATCCCAACACGCCAGTGTTCTGCACCTTTTCCCATAAAGGGATTCATATGGTGCCATTTGTATGCTCGAGTGTAAACTACTATTATAAGTGAACTCACCTAGTGGAAGATGTTGATCCCATCCTCCTTTAAAGTCCATTGAGCACGCTCTCAACATGTCCTCAAGTGTTTGGATAGTCCGGTCGGATTTTCCATCAGTTTGAGGATGATAGGTCATACTGAAGTTTAGTTCAGTATTCAGAGCATGTTGAAGAATCTTCCAAAACATAGAGGTGAATCTTGGATCTCGATCAGACATAATAGATAATGGTACTCCATGCAGCCTTACCACTTCCCTGATATATATCTGTGCCAGTTGATCTAATGATAAATCCTACCAAATAGAAATGAGGTGTTCAGCCTTTGTAAGATGGTCCACAACGACCCAGATTGTATTGTTTCCTTGGGATGTCTTCGAAAGTTTGGTGAAAATGTCCATGGTGTTGTTCTCCTATTTCCATTCTCGTATAGTAAATGGTTGCATCATCCCCTTAGATTTCTGCCTCTCTGCCTTCACATGCTGACACACCAGGCAATTTGATGTATATTCAGTGATATCCTTCTTCATATTATCCCACCAATAATGCTCTCAAATATCTCAATAAATATTTGTGTTTCCTGGATGAATAGAGAAATTTGAACTATGTGCATCATCCAAAAGTCCCTTCTTCATCTCCGGACATGATAGAACACATAGTTTTTTTTCAAATCTCACAATTCCTTCTTCATTAACATTAAACTCCGAGGATTTACCTTTTCTGATAGCTTCCACTTTTTTCTGAATTCCCACATCATCTTTTTGAGCATCCTTTAACCTTTCCAAAAGTGACGGTTGAGAAATCATTTGTTAAAGGATTGATGATTTTCCCTTATTTATAATTAACATGTCTATCTTCATCAAATCTAAGAAGATTGGATCCTTTTTTATTCTTATCAATGATAGAATCATTGGGTACTTTCTACTTAGGGTATCTGCCACCTTTTTCCCTTTCCCAGGGTGGTAATGGATTGAGCAGTCATAGTCTTTGATCAGCTCTAACCATCTTTGTTGGCGCATGTTCAACTCTTTTTTTGTGAATATATACTTGTGGCTTTTGTGGTCTGTATATATTTCACACTTCTCCCCAAAGAGATAGTGCTGCCAAATTTTCAAAGTGAAGAACACTGCAGCCAACTCGAGGTCATGTGTTGGATAGTTCTATTAATGAACATTCAATTATCTTAAAGAATAGGCAATGACTTTTTCATTTTGCATCAACACACATCCCAGGACCTTCTTTGAAGCATCACTGAATACCACAAAAAGTTCTCCACTTGTGGGTAAAGTCAGCACATGCACAGTGATAAGCCTCCTTTTCAACTCCTTCAAGCTTTCTTCACATTCATCACTCCAAGAAAACTTTACTCCCTTTCGAGTTAGCTTGGTAAGAGGGGTGGAAATTCGTGATAAATTTCTCACAAATCGTCGATAATATCCAGCTAACCCCAAGAATCTACGGATATTCGTTACTGATGTTGGCCTCATCCATCCCAAAATTGCATCTATTTTAGAGGGATCCACATATATCCCATTTCTTGTCATGATATGGCCCAAGAATGGGACATCCTTCAACCAGAACTCACACTTGTTGTACTTTTCATAGATATTCTCCTTCCGCAAGGTCTCTAGTACAGTTCTTAGATGCTCATAATGATCCTCCTTGGTTTTGGAGTTTATCATAATATCATCTATAAAGACTACCAAAAATTTGTCAAGGTGATCTCTAAATACTCTATTCATCAAGTACATGAAGATATCTGGAGAATTAGTGAGTTCAAAAGGAATTAATATGAATTCATAGTGCCCATATCTTATACGAAAAGTAGTCTTGGGGATATCTTCCTTCTTCACCCTTACTTGATTATATCCCGACTACAAATCCACCTTGGAGAATTATTGTGCTCCACATAGCTGATCAAACAGGGCATAAATTTGTGGGAGATGATACTTGTTCTTTATCGTGATTTTTTTGATCTCATGATAATCGATGCAAAGGCGCATTGACCCATCCTTCTTGATGAAGAGGACTGGTGCACCCCATGGTGAAGCACTTGGGCATATAAACACTTTATCCAAATTCTTCTGTAGTTGTTTCTTCAGATCTCCAAGCTCCACAACAGGAATTCTATATGGAGTCTTGGATATTGGCAACACCCTAGGTATAATATAAATTGAGAATTCAACATCTCTTCTAAGAGGAAGACCAGTCAATTCCTCGGGAAACACTTCGGCGAATTCCCTCACGATAGGAATGTCTTCTAAGATGGTTTCCTCCTTATACTCAATCATCTAATCCAAATACACATTCTCATTGGGTAGTAATATCCACACTAGAGACGATGGAGATAAGGATGATTAATCTTCCTCCATGAACTTGTAATGAATCGGGGGTCGATTCTCCACATGGAGACTGATTTCCCTCTAACAGAAATTTATTTTGGATGCATATAATGAAAGCCAATCCATGCCATGAATGGAATCAAATTCCACTTGGGGGAGTATGACGAGGTTTTCTGGGAAGTTCAATCCACAGATTATGACAGGGTATGAGTTATATTCATGGGATTTAATTATTTCCCCATTTGTCGTACTCACCGACATCTACACTTCCATGATTTGTGGTGGTTTTGGGATTGTTCTACTAAACGTTTGAGATATAAAAGAATGTGTAGAACCTGAATCAAAAAGTATGTTCTCTATTCTTGAATGAATAACTAGTGTACCTGTCACCACTTAGTTGTTGGGGTTCTCTTTGGCAGTAGTGATGGAATAATCTCACCCTTGCTATCGTGGAGGTTGTTGGTTGCCTATGAAAACCCTTGGCGTAGGGCACTGATTTGCAAGATGCCCTAGTTGTCTAAAGTTGTATCAATGAACTATTTATTGAGGTTTGAATGGAGCATTCCTCTCCTCTGTTTCAGCCACTTGTTTTTCTTGTCTGTATTTAACAACTAGGTGCCCTTCTCCTCCACACCTAAAACATTTCCTCATCCCCTTTAGGCAATTTTCGGGGTTCTTATTTCTGCATCTTTGTCAAGTGGGGTACTGGATCTTCTTAGCAACGTTGGATTTATCCATCAGTCCAACATCATTGATGTCCACCTTATTCTTATTATCCCCATGACACCCCTTGAGATTCTATGACCTCCATTTAAACCGTGGGGGCACATCAGACAATTTCCTCATACCTGTCGAAGTCATGGATTGCCAGTTCTTTCCACAGGATAGGTTTCAGCCCACCTAAGAAGTGGTCAACCTTGCATTCAGTGGTAATGAAAAAGCTAGAAGCATATCGGTCAAGCCTTGTGAAGTTTTCCTTATACACTCCAACAGATTCATCATATTTTTTCTTGAGGTCAAGGAAGTCCTTTTCCATCTTAAGCCGGAGGGTGCGCAGAAAATATTTATCAAAAAACATCTTCCAGAAATCCTTTCATTCCAATGCCTCAATATCCTCTTCATGATTCGTATTTTTGATCAACGCCCACTATTGATCAACTTTACCCTCCATACAATAAGCAGCTAGGAGAACCTTCTCTTGTTCAGAAAATTGAAGGATGGAGAAGATCATTTCAATGGAGTTGATCCATTATTCAGTGATTGAGGGATCATATGATCCATTTAAAGTTGGATGCCTTTGTCTCATGAAGCTCTTGATACCGACTTGTTCATTCTTAAGGGTTGTTGAATGTTCCTATTGAACCATGTTTCTATTCAAATCTTGAGTTAGATGAGAGATAAGTGTGACAATGTTCGTGATTCCTACTCCAATTGGATTGGGCATCTCATTAGTACAGTCATCACATTGATCTTTATATCGGTTGATTGCCCGAGTCCTCCTATTACCAGCCATTGGCAAGAATAAAAGTAATGTTAGGGATAACACATAAAGGGTAATCCAAGGACAAAACTAACGACTTATAAACAAATTTTATATCCTTAACATATGAATCTATTGGCTTCAGTCTATGTTATCCATGATTTACTTTCTAACATATATTCTTAGGGAATTTTTCCTTTAATAATGGTTCATATTAAACTTGTGAATTTACCAATGAATATCACTTGGGATTGTCATAACCAAGAGTGCAACAAGACCCATTTTCGTGCAACAATTCCCATTCGAGTCCAGCTCAAAGCAGTGTTTTCGGTTTTTACCCCTAGGATACATCTGTGCCAGAGCCGCTACTACCTGCTCGTATCCAGACAGGGATGTATTTTCCTGATAAAAAAATTAATCAATAATCCCAAAAACTTGGGGATGTTTTTATTATACCATGTCTTGTCTTTAAGGCTTTACTAGGGTTTTCTAATCCTAATCCCAAAAATAACTAAACCTTCCTCTGATACCAACTATGACAACCCTTATTTTATTACAAACTTAAACCAGATTTATTACATAAAGCCTTCACTTGATACAACATGGATGATCGAGAGGTCAAGTGTCTTTCGGGATTAGGATCATTACATAACAACATAAATCATGAAATACAACATATTTATTGAAAACATCTTTTACATGACCACGACATTCCCTCGTACTTAGCGTTGCATGGGATAACCTGAGAACATGTATAAGAAAAGGGTGAGATATAAATCCCAATAAGGGAATAAAAATGGATTAACATGAGTAATACAATACATGTTAGACAATAGGCATATCATTAGAGAACAATAGATGCATAAACATAAAGGCATGATAAAGCATGATAATCATAACATGGAAATGTGGCAACAACACTTAACATGGAATTCGCATGAGCCAAGCCTCATTGCACATGGAGCAAGATTAAAACCCCATTGCACATGAAGCACGAGTAAAAATTTGTTTAACTTTAATTATCATGAGTAAACACCCATTTCACATGAAGTATCATGATACTATACTTAACCCAATGAATTGGAGCGCTATCATGGTGTACCCTTTTTAAACATTTCTGTTCATGCATAAGTGTGCCACATGTATCATATATCATAGATTCATAAAACATAATCATTTATTCCAAGATAAAGGAATGTGGAATTAATACATGTAAATTTATAATCAATAAGTAAATGTTCATAAATTTTAATACCCTTGATAGAGAAATGGTCATGATATTCACTACACAGTGACATTGGCTTGGAAAATCAGTGCAATTGAAGCAGCGTAACGGTGTGACGTAAGAATTCATAAATGTGGTTGAAGAGAAATAAATGGGTGTATCATCATATGTACATGAAATTGATATTATGGGGGTAATAGAGATACATTTCACAACAATTGTAATGGAATTTAGAGTCATGATACAAAAAAAATTCTTGAATGTAAAAGAGGAGCGAGAAATTCCTTTCAAAATTTCGGCATCGTAATGGGTGTACATTAGAGGCATTTAATGAGAGAGAAAGGGGTCTCTCATAATTCAAAAATAAATAGGGTAGTATGGGGGAGGTTCTAAACCATACCCCAACATTCATAATTGAAATTAAAAGGGAATAACAACATTATGAAAATTGGGAAAAAATGAGAAAGGATGAAAAAACTCTTACTTGGAAGTGTGCTTTCAAAGGCTTGATAGAGGCTTGAGAGAGGCTTCTTGGGATCTTGGGGCACCTTGGGAGGTTTATCGAGAGAGTAGTGTAGAGGTTGAATGAACTCAAAAGGCTTTTAGTGAAGAGGATGTGGGAGCTTTGGTCGGATTATATAGGAAAGGTGAGGGAATTCTTTATTATTTTGGTTTGGGACACCTCACATTAAACTAATCCAAACCACAAACCAGCGCATGGTTTTTTCCAATGGTTTTAGGAAAAGGGAAGTGGAAAACAATAGTTTATAAGGCCAATGTCCTAACTTCTTAAAATAATGGGGTTGCTTATGTGGAGATGAGTCACACTCCAAAGGAAAACAATTTAAAAAGACAAGATCTTTAATAAGTCTTGAAGGGTCCATTAATGCTTTGTGAAATAATTCAAACAAACCCAAAATCACATTATTTTAAGGGTAAAACATATATTGTCCGAACATTATTTTAAACGGTATTTAATTTTTACCCAAAAATTTGACTGTCTCAGAAAATTTTGAAAAAATCACCATTTGATAATTTCGACATCCTGATTCCGGAAATAATATTCATTTTATCTAAATAATTTTCCAAATAAGTTAATTTTTACTTTTAAAATAATAAACTGACATTTATCTGAAAGACATGGGTTTTAACAAAAATGGCTTTCAAACATTAATAAAAATTAAGATTGCATTCATGATATTAAACAATCATTTATATATAATAAAAAATTAATTTAATAATAATAATAATATTTTATTAAGATATTATTTAATTCAAAAATACATTAATTCATCAAAATATATTTCTTAGTTGAATATTAATTAAAAATACTATTCGTGCTTTAAAAACTATTTACAAGGTAAAAATAATAAATTGAAAGTATATTCATTATTATATTCAAAAATAATGTACATGACAATAGTGCTAAGGTCTTGTTACATTACCCCTTATAAAAACCAAATAAGACCAAAGAGTAAGGTGTGCGATGGTGATAGACTCTTGGGGTGGCTCGGATAACATTGCTCGAGTGGCAAACTCTATCAATTTCCACTTCTCTCGTAGGCGGTCTCGCTTGAGCTTAACATATTCAAGATCGACTTGGGCTTGGTCAAGAGCGAAACCCAAAGACACAACCTCATTTCCGAGCTCTAATAAGTGGGCTTCGTATATCTACAGTATGAGTCCATCGCTTCCTTTGACTGAGTAAATTAGATTTGTTAAAACCCTATATCTATACTAATCATGTGATCACTGTTCAACGACTATATTAGCAACGATCACAATTATTAACATAAAACCAAATAAGTGGGCATTCTATATAAACCTTTTACATAAAGAGACATTTAATTAGATCAAGAGGTATTTCCATTAATTAAATTTTGGCTCGTTACATACTCATATCGCACGTTATGATAATAAAAACAATAATAGTAATATTCATAATAATAATAGCGCATGTGATAATAGAATAACGCACATGTATTGAATTTGTGCGTGTATGGTAATAAATAATAATACATGTGCATTTTCATTTTCATTTGATGATAATAACAATAATAACAATAATAGTAATAATAACAATAACAACAAAAATGCATGTGATAATAGTATAATGTTGGTGCATTGCATGTGCACGTGAATGGTAATAAATAATAACGGATGTGCATGTGAATTTTCATGTGATGTTAATAATAATATTAATAATAGTAGTAATAATAATAACAATAACAACAATAACAACATATGAACGTGCATAGAAATAAATAATATATAATAAATAATAAATAATAACGCATGTGCATCTTCATTTTCATGTGATAATAATAATAATAATAATAGTAATAACAATAATGATAATTATAATAATGATAATTATAATAATGATAATGATAATAATGATAATAATGAAGTGTGTGATAATAGAATAACAAACATCCTAACAAACTCTAAAAAACCCACCAAACCCTAACAACCAATAATAACCCCAAAGAACCACTAATAAACCCGAATAACACTTGAAACCCACTATTAAACCCTAAAACCCTAATAAACACTAATAAATCATAATAACCTGTAATAAACCGTAAAAAACCTATTGAACTCTAATAAAAGCTAAAAAATCCCCAAACCCCCTAATATACAATAAAAACACTATTAAACCATAATAAATCCTAATAATCTCTAAAAACCTTAACAAACCTGACAAAACACTACAAAACCTGCCAAATAATAGCCTAAAAAACCCTACAACCTGCTAATAAAACCAAAGAAACCCAAATAACCCCATAATAAATCGTAAGAACCCCTAAAAACCCCAAATAAATTGTAACAAATCCTAACAATGCCAAATAAATCATAACAAACTGAAAAAAACCACAACAAACCACTAATAAACCGCAATAAACCCTAAGAAATCATAATAAACCCTAATAAATAGTAATAAACCCAAATACACGTTAATAAACCCTAATCCATAAAATAAACCCTAAGAAACCCTAATAAATCCTAAATAACCATAAAAATAGTTGATAAATCCTAGAAAAAGCTATTAATGCCTATAAAAGCCCAATAAACCCCTAATATACAATAAAAGACGCTAATAAACCCTAAAAAATCCTAATGAACACTAATAAACTCTAATGAACCATAATAAACCCTAAAGAACCATAATAAACTCTAAAGAACACTAAAAACCCTAAAGAACCCAAAAAATGCTAAAACACATTACATAAACACTAAAAATAGCTAAAATACCCAAACAAACCCTAAAACACGCTAAAACCCCTAACAACCCCTATCAATCCTGAAAAAACAAATAAACCCTTAAAGACCCTCAAGAAACCATTTAAACCCCATCAAATACCATAAAAACCATAAACACCTGTTAACAACCCTTAAAAACCCTAAAAACCACTCCAAACCATTAACAACCATTAAAACCCTAAAAAAGGCAACAAATAGATACATAAACCCAAAAACATTACATAAACACTAAAAATGAAATATAAACTTTAAAAACGCAACATAAACCCAAAAATGAATCATAAACCCAAAAAACGCTTCACAAACCCAAAAAGCACTACATAAACCCTAGAATTGTAACATAAACCCTAAACAACGCAACATAAACATTAAAAAATGATACATAAAACCTAAAAACACAACATAAACCCTAAAAACACGACATAAACCTTAAAAACGTTACATAAACTCTAAAAAATGCAACACAAATGCCACATCACCCCAAAAAATGCTACATAAACTCAGAAAACGCAACATAAGCCATAAAAAGTGCTACATAAAACCTAAACCCTAAACATTCCTCATAAACCCTAAAAACATTACACAAACCCTAAAAAATGTTACATAAAACCAAAAACTGCAAACTAAACCCTAAAAGCGCTACATAAACACTAAAAATGCTACATAAACTCCAACAACGCTACACAAACACTAAAAAATGCTACTAAACCCTAAATACGCTTCAAAACCCTCAATAATTTTAAACCCTAATAAACCATAAAATAAAAAATTAAACCCTAAACAACCCCTTATAAACTTTAATAATCACTAAAAACGTCTTATAATCCCTAAAAACCATAAGAGAATCTACTCAACCCCAATAAAACCCCAAAAATACCAAATAAACCCTAATAAATGATAATAAAACCAAATAAACCCTAAAACACTTTAAAAAAACCTAAACAACCCTAAACAACCCTAATAAGGGCTAATAAACACTAATAAACCATAATAAACCCCAAAAAACCCTAAAAATCCCTAATAAACTATTAATAAATCCAAATAAACCCTACTCAACCCTAATAAACCTTAACACACCATAATGACCCCTAATAAAACCCTACAAAACCCTAATAACGCGAAAAATGCTAGTATACCTTATAAAATTCCTATAAACCCTGATAAACTCTAATATAACCTAATAAACACTAAAAATGCTCACAAAAAATAAAAAAATTATCACAAACAATTAAAACACGCTATATTACCTAAAAAGACCTAAAAACACAAATATAAACTAATGAAGACAAAAACCCCTAATTTACCTTAAAAATCCCAAGAAACCATAATAAACCATAATGAACTTTAATATAACCTATGAAACCCTAAAAATGCTCACAAACAAAAAAAATGCTCACAAACAATAAAAAATGCAATATTATCTAAAAAGACTTAAAAACACTAATATAACTTAATAAAACAAAAAAACAAATAAACCCCTAACAAACCCTAATAAACTCTAAAAATCCATAATAAACCCTAATAAAAACTAATAAATTCTAATAAAAACGTACTAAAACCCTAAAAATACCTTGTCAACCCTAATTCACCTTGACACACCGTAATAAAAGCAAATAAAACCCAACTAAACTCCAATAAACAAAAAAAAACGCAAACAAACCATTAAAAATCCCTAGAAACCCTAATAAACCATAATAAATTCTAATAAAACCTACTAAACCATAAAAAATTCTCACAAACACTAAAAACACACTAATAAAACCTAAAAAGTCCTAACAACCCCACATTTATATTAACAAAATCTACAAAACACTCATATACCCTAATGAAAACACTAGAAACCCTAGTTAACCCTAAAAATACAAAACAAACCCTAATAAACACTACTCAACCCTAATAAACCCTAATAAAACCCTAAAGATACCTACTCAACCCTAATAAAACCCTAAAAATACATACTCTACCATAATAAAACATAACACACTATAATAAACCATAATAAACCCACTAAACAATAAAAAACACAAATATACCATTAAAAATCACTAAAACCCCTAATAAATTCTAATAAAACCTAAAAAATATTAAAAGCACTAATAAACCCTAATAAACAAAACTAAACCCTAAAAACCCCTAATATACCCTCTTAAAAATTAATAAACTATAATGAACTATAATAAACCCTAATAAATCCTAAACATACCCAAATATACCATAATATAGAATAATAAACCCAACTCAATCCTAATAAAAGCCTAAAAATACCTAATAAACCCTAATAAACCTCAACACGCCATAATAAACCCTAATAAAATCCTAATAATCCCCACTAAACCCTTAAAAATGATAATATACCATTAAAAATCCCTAAAACCCAATCAAACCACAATAAATGTTAATAACACCTAAAAATTCTAAAAAATACTAGTAAACACTAAAAATACATATAATAATAATAATAATACTAATAACGCACATTCATGTGCATATTCATGTCCATGGTTTAAATAATAAATCATAACGCACGTGCATGTGCCTATACAAACACATTTTCTTGTGAATGACAATAAATAATAAATAATAATGCATGTGAATTGCATGTGTATGTGCATGTGCATGTGAATGATAATAAATAATCAATAATTACGCACATACATGTGCATGTGCATGTGCATGTGCATGGTAATAAACAATAAATAAGTACCAAGTCCACCGGAATGTGCATTTGCATGTGAATGATCATAAATAATAAATAATCACACATGTGATAATAGAATAACACACGTGCATTGCGTGTGCACATGTATTAGAATAAATAATAATAACAGATGTGATAAAAGAATAATGCAAGTGCATTGCAGTTTCATGAGCATGATAATAAATAATATATAATAACGCACGTGCATGTGCATTTATATGTAATGATAATGATAATGATGCATGCACTTGCATGGTAATAAATAATAAATAACAACACACATGCATGTGCATTTGTATTTGATGATACAAACAAAAATAAAAAAAATAAAAAAATTATAATAATAATAATAGAATAACTCAAGTGAATTTCATGTGAACGTGCATAGTAGTAAATAATAGATAAATAATAATAAATAAGAACACAAATGCATGTGCATGTGCATTCACATTTGATGATGATATTAATAATACTAGTTGTAATAATAATATTAATAACGCATGCACGTGCATGGTAATAAATAATAAATAACAATGCACATGCATGTGAATTTACATGTGATACTGATAATAATATTGATAATGATAATTATAATAATAATAATAATAATAGTAATAATAATAATAATTATAAAAGAATAATACATGTTCATTGCATATGCACGTGCATGATAATAAATAATAAATAATGACGCACATGCATATACATTTGCATGTGACGATAGTAATAATAACATCAGTAGTAATAGTAGTAGTAGTAGTGGCGATAATATTAGTAGTACCAATGCATGTGATAATAGAATATTTCATGTGCATTATGTGTGCACGTGCATGGTAATAAATAATAACGCTCGTGCATTGCATTTGCATGTGATGATGATGAGGATGATGATGATAATAATAATAATAATAATAATAATAACATATGTGATAATATAATAACACACATGCGTTGAATGTGCATGTATGTGAATTTTCATGTGATGATAATAACAATAACAACAACAACAACAACAACAATAATAATAATAATAATAATAATAATAACAATGCATGTGATAATAAAATAATGTGTGTGTATTGCATTTGCATGTGCATGGTAATAAAAATACAATAATAACGCATGTGCATGTGCATGTTCATGTGGATGAGATGATGATAATAATAATAATAACAACAGTAATAATAAGTTATAATTGTTTGAAAAAACAGCAAACAAGACAAAAATGAAAGAAATGGGGTATCGAAAAACCTTACAAATAACAGAGTCATTGAAAAATGCATAACTTCTTCTTCGGGTGTCCATTTTTGCTCTTTGAAAAGTCAAACTGAATCTCATGGAACGTGCTATGATAAAAATAGGTTTTGTAGTCCAAAAAGTCCATAGATCAGAAGTTATGACCATTTTAAGAAAAATTTGACAGGGATCCGTACACAAAAATGGAGTTTTGGAGACCTTTTGATGGGTTTTGGTATTTTAGAGTCTCAAACATGACCTGAACTTTGTTCAAGTCATCTTTTTGTGTAGATCTATTCTCTACTTTCAATTTGATATGTGGTAGAGTTTAAAAGGACAACAGGGGTGAAAGTTATGATTGCTTGAAGTTCGACTATTTTTTGAAGTTTTATAACTAATAAATCTTATATTTCTTTGATCTTCTCATATTTTCTACTAATCATGGTCCTCACTCATCTCATGAGCTTCGATTTGACTAGTCACAATGCTCAAACGGACACCTGAAGGAGAAGTTAGGCCTATTTTAGTGAGTTGCGGGTTTCAAAGGTTTTCAGGCGCTAGGAGAGTTTCTCAATGTAAAATGACAATAACTTCTACTACATGTGTGCATTCTGGATCTACCACATATCAAATTGAATATTGTGAAATGATACACACTCTGGTAACCACCGGAACCCTTCTGATATTCTTTAACCACCTAAAACCCTTAAAAATCCTAACAAACCTTAACAAACCATTAAAACCCATGAAAAACCCTTAAAACCCATGAAAACCCCTTAAAAATCCTAACAAAACATAACAAACACTGACAAACCCTAACAAACCCTAACAAAACCTAACAAACCACAAAAACCCTAAAAAACATAACAATCCCTAACAGTCCCTAACAAACCCTAAAAAACCCTAACAAGACCTAACAAACCCCAAGAAGCACTATGAAACCCCAATAAACCCTAAAAAACATGAAGAAACCCTAAAAACCCCTAAGATACCCTAAGAAACCCTAACAAAACCCTAAAAAACCAAACAAAACCCTAAGCAAAGCTAAGAAACACTAACACAGACATAGAAATCCTAACACACCCTTAGAAACCCTAACAAAACCTTAGAACCCCTAGCACACACATAGAAACTCTAACACATGCATAGAAACCCAAACACAACCTTTGAAACCCTTAGAAACCATCGCACACCGGTAGAAACCCTAACCATCCCATAAAAACCCTAACCCACACTTAGAAATCCTAACACACCCTTATAAACCCTAAGAAACCCTTGGACACCCTAAATCAATCTAATAAGCATTAATAAATCCTAACAATCCCTACCAACCAATAATAAACCATAGAAAACCCTAATAATCCCTAAAGCCCACTACTAAACCCAAATAAACACTAATAAATCGTAATAAACCCTAAAACCCCATTAGACCCCAATAAAAGCTACAAAATACCTAAAAACCCAAATATAAATAAAAAAATGCTATTAAACCATTCAAAATGCTGATATTCACAAAAAACCCAAACAAACCCAGTAGAACCTGACAAAACCCTAATAAAAACCCTAAAACCCAAAAAACCCAATAAAGCGTAAAAAACCCCAAAAACTCTAAAAAAGCCTAAAAACCCTAAAACCCTAAAAATTCCTAAAACCCCTAAAAACATGAAAAAACCGAAAAAACCCAAAAACAAACCTAAAAACCCTTGAAAAAAACTCATAAACCATACAAACCCTAAAAACCCCTAAAAACGCTAAAAAACTATGAAAAGCCTAAAAATGCCAAACAAAACACTAACCGACCCTATAAAACCCTTAAAAACCCTAAAACCCCCTAGAAAACCCTAAAAACCTCAAAAGAAACCCCAATACACCATAAAAACCCTAAGGAACCCTAAAAGCCCTAAAGAACCACTAAAGCCACTAACAACACTACATAAACCCTAACAATTGCTATAAAAAACCGAAAAATGCTTCAAAACCCACGAAACACAACAAAACCCCCAAAACGTTAAAATTATCCAAACCAAGCATAAAAAAAATCCAAACACACCCATAAAACCCAAAAAAAACACATAAAACCGCAAACAACTCAAACAAACTGCAACAAACCCTTAAAACCCTAACAAAACCTAACAATCCCTAACAACCACTAATAACCCCTAAGAACCACTAATAAACCCTAATAACCCCTAAAACCCAATATTAAACCCTAAAACCCCTAATAAACACTAATAAATCGTAATAACTTGTAATAAACCCTAACAAACTCGATTAGACCCTAATAAACACTACAAAATCCCTAAAACCCCTAATAAACCCTAAAAACCCCAATAACGACAATATAAATTGTAACAATCCATAACAACCCCAAATAAATCGTAACAAATCCTAACAATTCCAAATAAATCGTAACAAACTGAATCAAACCATAACAAACCCCTAATAAACTATAATAAACCCTAAAAATCATAATAAACCCAAATAAATCATAATAAACCCAAATACACATTACTAAGCCCTACTAAATAAAATAAACACTAATAAATCATAAATAACCCTAAAAGGTTGATAAACCCTAGAAAAAGCTATTAAAACCTACAAAAGCCCAATAAAACCATAATATAAAATAAAAAATGCTATTAAACTGTAACAAATCCTAAAGAACACTAATAAACCCTAAAGAAGCCTAATAAACCCTAAAGAACCATATTAAACTCTAAAGAACACTAAAAAACCCTAAAGAACCAAAAAAATGCTAAAACACATTATATAAAACCTAAAAACCGCTACAATATCCAAACAAACCCTAAAACACACTAAAAACCCTAACAACCCCTATCAATCCCAAAAAACAAATAAACCCATAAACCCCCCTAAGAACCATTAAAAAGCCATGAGATACAATAAAAACCCATAAATACCTGTTAACAACCCTTAAAACCCCTAAAAACTACAAACCATAAACAACCATTAAAACCCTAAAAAGGCTTCAAATTGATACATAAATCGTAAAAATGTTACATAAACCCTTAGAAATGCAACAAAAACCCTAAAAATACAATATAAACCAAAAAAACAAAACATGAACCCAAACAACACTACATAAACCCTAAAAGCACTACATAAACCATAGAATTGTAACATAAACCCTAAAAACACAACATAAACCCTAAAAACACAACATAAACATTAAAAATGCTACATAAAACCTAAAAACACAATATAAACCCTAAAAACACTCCATGGTTCCTAAAAATGTTACATAAATCCTAAAAAATGCAACATAAATGCTACATGACCCCTGAAAATGCTACATAAACCCAAAAAACGCAACATAAACCCTAAAAAATGCTACATAAAACCTAAACCCTAAACATGTTACATAAACCCTAAAAACATTAAATAAACCCAAAAAATGATACATAAAACCTAAAACCGCTAACTAAATCCTAAAAATGCTACATAAACACTAAAAATTCTACATAAACTCTAACAACGCTACACAAACCCTAAACAATGATACAAAAACCATAAAGACACATTAAAACCCTCAAAAATTTTAAACCCTAATAT
Organism: Viscum album; assembly: GCA_963277665.1. Taxonomy (NCBI): domain Eukaryota; kingdom Viridiplantae; phylum Streptophyta; class Magnoliopsida; order Santalales; family Viscaceae; genus Viscum; species Viscum album. Next base: position 3,206,991 of record CAUJRU010000033.1, read on the forward strand.
ACCATAACATAAAAAACTAAACCCTAATAAACCCCTAAAAAACTCTAATAATCCCTAAAAACACCTTATAATCCCTAAAATCCTAAGAAACTCTACTCAACCCTAATAAAACCACAAAAATACCTAATAAACCCTAATAAATGATAATAAAACCTAATAAACCCTAAAAACACATTAAGAAAACCTAAATAGCCATAAACAACCCTAATAGACACTAATAAACACTAATAAACCCCAATAAACCCCAAACAAACCCTAAAAAGCTCTAATAAACCATAAACAAAGCCAAATAATCCCTACTCAATGCTAACAAACCATAACACATCATAATAACCCCTAATAAAACCATACAAAACCCTAATAAATAAACAAAATGCTAGTATACCATAAAAAATCCCTAGAAACCCTGACAAACTCTAATATAACCTAATAAACCCTAAAAACACTCACAAACAATAAAAATGATCATAATCAAAAAAATGCGATATATTACCCAAAAAGACCTAAAAACACTAATATAACCTAATAAAGACAAAAAATGCTAATATACATTAAAAATCCCTAGAAATTCTAATAGACTATAATAAACTCTAATATAACCAAATAAACCATAAAACACTCACAAACAAAAACAAATGTTCACAAACAATAAAAACAAGTTATATTATCTAAAAAGACCTAACAAACAGTAATATAACCTATTAAAACAAAAAATACTAATAAACCCCTAACAAACCCTAATAAAACCTAAAAGTCCCTAATAAACTCTAGTAAAAATGAATAAACCCTAATAAAACCCTAAAAATACATTCTCAACCCTAATAAACCTTGACACACCATAAAAAACCTAATAAAACACAACTTAACCCCAATAAACAAAAAAAATGCAAACAAACCATTAAAAATCCCTAGAAACCCTAATAAACCATAATAAATTCAAATAAAATCTAATAAACCATTAAAAATGCTCACAAACACTAAAAACACGCTAATAAAACCAAAAAAGTCATAACAACCCCTCATATATATTAACAAAAAACTAAAAACACTCATATACCCTAATAAAAACACTAACAAACCCTAGTAAACCCTAAAAATCCCAAATAAACCCTAATAAACCGTACTCAACCCTAATAAACCCTAATAAAACCTTAAAGATACCGCCTAGATCCTAATAATACCCTAAAAATACCTACTTAACCCTAATAAAACTTAACACACCTTAATCAACCAAAATAAACCCCACTAAACCCTAAAAACGCAAATATACCATTAAAAAGCCGTAAAACCCATAATAAATGCTAATAAAACATAACAAAGATTAAATGCGCTAATAAACCCGAATAAACACTAATAAAAACTAAAAAAACATAATATACGATCTTAAAAATTAGTAAACCATAATGACCCATAATAAACACTAATAAATCCTAAACATACCCAAATATACCATAATATACAATAATATACCCTAAAAAACCCAACTCAATCCTAATAAAACCCTAGAAATACCTAATAAACCCTAATAAACCTTGATCTGGGAGGAAAACTCAGATCTGGCTTCCCTGACACGTGGCGGTTCAGATCCATAGAGATGCGGGATAGATCCGGTCCCTTCATGGTGCAGTGTTGCACTGCCATTGTGATTCATTTCGTTGCGACAAGCTCCTGGTGGTTCCTGGCTTCCTCGTCGGCTTCCAAGTGGTGGCATGGAGAGGCCAGACCTCAGTTGATGTTGTGCGGTGGGACATTGCCGATCTTTGAAGTTGTGTGGGGAGCGGCGGTTTTGGTTTGGCTCGGCCAGTCAGGTGATATTGCTGGTTTCCCGCTTCGGACCTCAGCGTGGAGGAAAGTTCGTTTCTGGGTTTCCTTTTTTGTGTTATGATCCTGTTTCTGGTCTGGATAAGTGTTGTGTTCTGGAATCTCTATCGGGCTGTGGTGGCTGCTTCATGGATTGTGGTGGGATTGGTTTGGTGCTGGTTCTTTGTTCTGTTTTGAGGTATGGGTTGCCACCTGCTCTTGGTGTGCGAGTTCTGTGGTGCTTGCAATGGACCTCTATAGCTGGGAGGTGCTGGATTCTGGTTCTTGTGGAAAATGATGATGGCTGCTGAATGGATGTGAGTTTTGGTGAATGGTGGTTGTGCGACTTTGGTGATGATGGCTATGTGATGTTGGTGGTTTCTTGTGTTGGTGGGAAGATGCTGGATTCTGGTTCTTGTGAGATTGGCTCCTGGTCGCTGATTCAGGGCGAGCTGCTGAATGCTGGTGATGGTTGTGATGTAGATGCTAGTGGTTCTGTGGCTTTGGGTGCTGGCAGTTATGTGATGTCGAATGCTGGTGATTCTGGAGGCTGGTTGCTGCTTGGATGGGAGGTGCTGAAGCTTTGGTTTATGGTCATGATAATGCTGGATGTTGGTTAGCTGCGAGCTGCTGGATGCTGGTTGATGCTGGATAATGGTGGTGGCTGCTTTGCTTTGTGTGTTTTCTTTTTAGTTCTTGATTTTCTTTTTTTGGGGTATTTTGTCTTGGGTCGTTAAGGGTTTTTGGGTGAGGGTCAATTGACCCCTCCCCTCCCTTGTCTGCTGTGTCTCTTTTGTTTTTTTAATAAATTTGGGGGGGCCGGGAATAGCCTGATCCTTGCATCTTCCTTGCCTAATAAACCTTGAAAACCATAATAAACCCTAATAAAATCATAATAACCCCCACCAATCCCTAAAAATGCTAATATACCATTAAAAACCCTAAAACCATAAAAACCAGAATAAATGTTAATAACTCCTAAAAATCCTAAAAAATGATAGTAATCCCTAAAAATAACTCTAATAAAATTGTAGTAATAATGAATGTGCTAGTACAGATGCATGTGCATGGGTTAAATAATAAATCATAACACACGTGAATGTGCATATGCATGCGCATTTGCATGTGAATGATAATAAATAATAAATTATAAATAATAACACATGTGAATTGCCTGTGTATGTGCGTGTGAATGTGAATGATAATAAATAATAACTCACATCCAAGTGCATGTGCATGTGTATGTGCATGTGCATGTGCATGTGCATGTGCATGTGCGTGTGCAAGGTAATAAACAATAAATAATAACAAAGTCCACATGAATGTGCATTTGCGTGTGAATGATAATAAACAATAAATAATAACACATCTGGTAATAGAATAATGCAAGTGCATTGCGTGTGCGCGTTCATGAGAATAAATAATAATAACACATGTGATAATAGAATAATGCAAGTGCATTGCATTTTCATGTGCATGGTAATAAATAATATATAATAACGCATGTGTAAGTGCATTTACATGTAATGATAATGATAATGACGCATGCACCTGTATGGTACTAAATAATAGATAACTACACACATGCATGTGCATTTTTATTTGATGATACAAATAATAATAATAATAATAATAATAATAATAATCAAATAATGCAAGTGCATTGCATGTGCACGTGCATATTAGTAAATAATAAATAAATAATAGTAAATAAGAACGCACATGCATGTGCATGTGCATTTATATTTGATAATAATATTAATAATACTAATTTTAATAATAAAAATAATAATAATGCACTCACATGCATGGTAATAAACAATAAATTACAATGCACATGCATGTGGACTCCCTTGTGATAATGATAATAATAATGATAATGACAATGATAATAATAATAATAATAATAATAATCGTGGTAATAATAATAATCATAATCATAATAAAAGAAAAATACAAATGCATTGCATATGCACGTGCATGGAAATAAATAATAAATAATAAATAATAACGCACGTGCATCTTCATTTGAATGTGATGAAATTAATAACAGTAGTAGTAGTAGTAGTAGTGATAATAGTAGTAGTACCAATGCATGTGACAATCGAATATTGCATGTGCGGTACATGTGCACGTGCATGGTAATAAATAATAATGCGTGTGCATTGCATTTTAATGTGATGATGATGACGATGACAATAATAATAATAAAAATATTATTATTATTATTATTAATGACAACGCAAGTGATAATAGAATAATTCATGTGCATTGAATGTGCATGTTTATGTATTTGCATGTGCATTTGCATGGGCATTTTCATGTGATGGTTGTAAAAATAACAACAACAAGAACAACAACCACCAAAATAATAATAACAATAAGAATAACAACGTATGTGATATTAAGATAACGTGTGCGCATTTCATGTGCAAGTGCATGGTAATAAAAAATAAATAATAATGCACGTGCATGTGCATGTGCATGTGCATGAGATGACAATAATAATAATAATAATAACAGAAATAAAAATAATAACAATAACAACAACGCATGTGATAATAGAATAATGCATGTGCATTACATGTGCAGTGCATGGTAATAAATAATAACTCATAGCGCACATAATGATAATAATAATAGTAATAGTAATATTAATAATTATAGATCATGTGATAATAGAATTACGCACATGTATTGAATGTGAGTGTGTATGGTAATTAAAAATAATGCGCGTGCATTTGCATTTGCATTTGATGAGAATAACAATAATAACTATAATAGTAATAATAACAATAACAATAAAAATGAATGTGATAATAGAATAATGTAGTTTCATTGCGTGTGTGCGTGCATGGTAATAAATAATAACGGACGTGCATGTGCATTTTCATGTGATGATGATAATAATAATAATAGTAACAACAACAACAACAACAACATATGCACATGCATGGAAATAAATAATGTATAATAAATAATAAATAATAACGCATGTGCATCTTCATTTGCATGTGACAATACTAATAATAATAATAATAATAGTAATAACAATAATGATAATTATAATAATGATAATGATAATAATGATAATGATAAAAATGATAATAATAACGTCGGTGATAATAGAATAACACACATCCTAACAAACCCTAACAAAACCTAACAAACCCTAACAACCACTAATAAACCCTAAGAACCACTAATAAATCCAAATAGCACCTGATACCCACTATTAAACACCAAAACCCTAATAAACACTATTAAATCATAATAACCTATAATAAACCCTAAAAACCATATTAGACTCTAATAAATGAAACAAAAGCCCTATAACCCCTAATATACAATAAAAACACTATTGAACCATAATAAATCCTAATAATCGAAAAAAACCCTAACAAACTCGACAAAACACTACAAAACCCACCAAATAATAGCCTAGAAAACCCTACAACCCACTAATAAACCCTAACAAACCCTAATAACCCCATAATAAATCATAACAAACCCTAACAACCCCAAATAAATCGTAACAAATCCTAACAATGCCAAATAAATCGTAATAAACTGAAGAAAAACCATAATAAACCCCTAATAAACAGTAATAGACCGCAAAAAATCATAATAAACCCTAATAAATCGTAATAAACCCAAATACATGTTAATAAAAATAAATAAATAAAATAAACCCTAATAAAACCTAAATAACCCTAAAAAATGTTGATAAACCCTAGAAAAAACAATTAATGCATACAAAAGCCTAATAAAACCCAAATATACTATAAAAATGCTAATAAACCATAAAAAATCCTAAAGAACACTAATAAACCCTAAAGAACCATAATAAACCTTAAAGAACCATAATAAACTCTAAAAAACACTAAAAACCCTAAAGATCCCAAAAAACGCTAAAACACATTACATAAACCCTAAAAACCGCTACAATACACAAACAAACCAAAAAACACACTAAAAACCCTAAAACCCCTATCAATCCTGAAAAAACAAATAATCCCTTAAAACCCCCCAAAAAACCATTGAAAACCCATCAAATAGTGTAAAAACCATAAACACCAGTTAACAACCCTTAAAAACCCTAAAAACTTCTAAAAACAATAAACAACCATTAAAACCCTAAAAAAGGCAAAAAATAGATACATAAACCCAAAAAACGTTACATAAACCCTAAAAATGCAACATAAACAATAAAAAAACAACATAAACTCTAAAAACACAACATAAACCCCAAAAAACACTACATAAACCCAAAAAGCTCTACATAAACCCTAGAACTATAACATAAAACCAAAACAATGAACATAAACATTAAAAAATGCTACATAAAACCTAAAAACACAACATAAACCCTAAAAACACTACATGAACCACAAAAACTTTACATAAACCCTAAAAAATGCAACATACAAGCATCATCACCCTCAAAATGCTACAAAAACCCCGAAAACACAACATAAACCCTAAAAAATGCTATATAAAACCTAAACCATAAACACGCTACATAAACCCTAAAAATGTTACATAAAACCTAAAAAAGGATACATAAAACCTAAAGCACTAACTAAACCCTAAAAGTGCAACATAAACACTAAGAATGCTACATAAACTCAAACAACGCTAAACAAACACTTAAAAATGCTATGAAAACCTTAAAGACACTTCAAACCCCTCAAAAATATTAAACCCTAATATACCATATTATAAAAAATTAAACCCTAATAAACCCCTAATAAACTCTAATAATCCGTACAAACACCTTATAATCCATAAAAACCCTAAGAGACTCTACTCAACCATAATAAAACCCCATAAATACCTAATAAACCCTAATAAATGATAATAAAACCTAATAAACCCTAAAAACACATTAAGAAAACCAATACAACCCAAACCAACCCTAATAGACACCAATAAACACTAATAAACCTTAATAAACCCCAAAAATCCCTAAAAACCCGAATAAACCCTATATAAATCCAAATAAACCCTGTTCAACCCTAACGAACCTTAACACACCATAATGCCCCCTAATAAAACCCTACAAAACCCACATAATGAAAAAAAATGCTAGTATAACTTTAAACAACCCTAGAAACCCTGATAAAAACTAATACAACCTAATAAACCCAAAAAACGCTCACAAACAATAAAAAAATGACCAGAAACAATAAAAACACGCAATATTACCTAAAACGACCTAAAAATAATAATATAACCTAATAAAGACAAAAAACGCTAATATACCATAAAAATCCCTAGAAACCCTAATAAACCATAATAAACTCTAATATAACCTATGAAACCCTAAAAATGCTCACAAACAAAAACAAAATTCTCAAAAACAATAAAAACACTATATTATCTAAAAAGACTTAACAAACACTAATATAACCTAATAAAACAAAACAACTAATAAACCCCTAACAGACCCTAATAAACCCTAAAAATCCCTAAAAATCCCTAATAAAAAATAATAAACCCTAATAAAACCATAATAACACCCTAAAAATACATTCTCAACCCAAATAAATCTGGACACACCATAATAAAACCCATCTAAACACCAATAAACAAATAAACACAAACAACCCATTAAAAAGCCCTAGAAACCCTAATAATAAATAATAAATTCTAATAAAACCTAATAAACCATAAAAAATGCTCAAAAACACTAAAAACACGCTAATAAAACCCAAAAGTCCTAAAACCCCCGACTATATATTAACAAAATCTATAAAACACTCATATACCCTAATAAAACACTAACAAACCCTAGTAAACCCTAAAAATCCAAAAAAAACCTAATAAACACTAATCAACCCTAATAAACCTTAATAAAACCCTAAAGATACCTACTAAACCATAATGAAACCCTATAAATACTTACTCAGCCCTAATAAACCTTAAAACACCATAATAAACAACATTAAACCCCACTAAACCCTAAAAATGAAAATATACCATTAAAAATCCCTAAAACACCTAATAAAAGCTAATAAAACCTCACAAAGCGTAAAAGAACTAATAAACCCTAATAAACAAAACTAAACCATTCAAAACCCTAATATACCCTCTTAAAAATAAATAAACCATAATGAATGATAATAAACCCTAATAAATCCTAAAAATACCCAAATATATCATAATATACAATCATATACCCTAATAAATCCAACTCAATCCTAATAAAACCCTAAAAATACCTAATAAACCCTAATAAATCTTAACAAACCATAATAAACCCTAATAAAATCCTAATAACCCTCACTAAACCCAAAAAATGCTAATATACCATTGAAAAACCCTAAAACCCTAACAAACCATAATAAATGTTAATAACACCTAAAAATTCTAAAAAATGCTAGTAAACCCTAAAAATACCTCTAATAATAACAATAGTAATAATGTACGTGTATATGCATATTCAGGTGCATGGTTTAAATAATAAATCATAATGCACGTGCATGTGCATATTCCTGTGCATTTCCATGTGAATGATAATAAATTATAAATTATAAATAACAACGCATGTGAATTACATGTGTATCTGCATGTGCATGTGGATGATAATAAATAATAAATAATAACACACATCCAAGTGAATGTGCATGGGCATGGTAATAAACAATAAATAATAACCAAGTCCACATGAATGTTAATTTTCATGTGAATGATAATAAATAATAAATAATAACACAGGTGATAATAGAATAATGCGCGTCCATTGCGTGTGCACATGCATGAGAATAAATAATTATAACACATCTGATAATAGAATAACGTAAGTGCATTGCGTTTGAATGTGCATGATAATAAATAATATATAATAATGCACATGCATGTGCATTTACATGTAATGATAATGATAATGGCGCATGCACGTGCATGGTAATAAATAATAAATAACAACGCACGTGCATGTGCATTTGTATTTGACGATACAAATAATAATAATAATAACAATAATACTAATAATAGAATAACAAAAGTTCATTTCATGTTCACGTGCATAGTAGTAAATAATTACAAAATAATAATAAATAAGAATGCACATGCATGTGCATGTGCATTTACATTTGATGATAATATTAATAATACTAATTGTAATAATAATAATTATAACGCACGCACGTGCATGGTAATAAATATTAAATAACAACCCACATGCATGTGCATTTGCATGTGATAATGAAAATAATAATGATAATGATGATGATGACAATAATAATAATAATAATAATAATAATTGTGATAATAATAATAATAATAATAATGAAAGAATAATAAAAGTGCATTGCATATGCACGTGCATGGTATTAAATAATAAATAATAACGCACGTGCAGCTACATTTGCATGTGATGATAGTAATAATAACTACAGTATTAATAATAGTAGTATTAGTGGTGATAAAAATAGTAGTACCAATGCATGTGTAATATAATATTGCATGTGCATTACGTGTGCACATGCATGGTAACAAATAATAACACCAGTGCATTGCATTTGCAAGTGATGATGATGATGGTGATAATAAAAATAATAATAATATTAATAATAATATTAATAATAACAATGCATGTGATAATAGAATAACGCATGTGCATTGAATGTGAAGGAATAGTCAAATTGAATCTCATGGAATGAACTATGATAAAAACAGGTGCCGGAGGCCGAACAAATGCACAGATCAGTAGTAATGACCATTTTATGAAAACTTTGAGAGGGATCCGTACACAGAAATAGATTTTTGGAGGCCTTTTGAAGGGTTTTTGGGATTTTAGGGTCTCAAACACGACTTGAACTATGTTCAAGTCTTCCTTATGTGTATATCTCTTCGCTACTTTCGATTTGATATATGGAACAGCTTAAACGGACAACCGGAGCGAAAGTTATGGTCGTTTGAAGTTGGACTTTTTTTTGGATGGTATAACTAATATATCGTATATTTCTTTAATATTATCTTAGTTTCTACTAAACATGGTCCTCACTAATCACACGAGATTATATTGGACTAGTCACAGAACTCAAACGGGCACCTGAAGGAGAAGTTATGCCTATTTTTGTGAGTTGCAGGTTTGTTAGGTTTTTAGGGACTAGGAGAGTTGCTAAATTTAAAATGACAATAACTTCTGCTACGTGAGTTCATTTTGGCTCTACAACATATAAAATCGAAGATTGTGAAAATATACACACTTTGGTAACCCTTGCAATCCTTTCTGACATTATTCAACCCCCCAAAAGACCCAAAATCCATTTGGACAGTCAAAAGATTGTCTTCTGGTGTCCGTTTTGCACTAACTTGTTCTATGGGTGACCATTTTGCCTGTACCACATATCAAATCGAATTTTGTGACTAAACCTAGAATCCTATAACCACTAAAGCACCTTATATCATCCTTGAAGGCCCAAAAAGTTAATTAAACCCTCCATAAGACCATAACTTCTACTCTGGGAGTCCGTTTTTCCTATACCATATATCAAATCAAAGCTTTCGACTACGTCTACACATATGTGACCAATAGGAATACCTTACCACGTTCTTAAAGTCCCAAAAGGTCCTTAAGTCCTCCAAATGACCATAACTTCTACTCTAGTTGTCCGTTTCACCTCTAGCACATATCAAATTGATGATTGTGACTAGCTCTACACATCTATGACATCCATGAACAACAAAATAACCCAAAAAAACATTGAACAACCCCATAAACACTAAAAACCATTAAAAACCATGCAAAACCCTAAAAAACCCTAAAAAACCCTAAAAACACTAACAAACACTAACAAACCCTATAAAACCCTAACAAACCCTAACAAACCCAAACAAACCCTAACAAACCCCAAAAAACCCTAAAAAACATTACAAACCATAACAAAAAATAACAAACCCTAAAAAACCCTAACAAGAGCTAACAAACCCCATGAATCACTAAGAAACCCCAATAAAACCAAAACCCCCCAAATAATCCCTAAAAACCCCTAAGAATACATAACAAACCCTAACAAAACCCTAAAACCTCTAAAAACCATAATAAAACCCAAGAAACACTAAGACACCCTTAGAAACCCTAACACACCCCTAGAATCCCTAACACACCCATAGAAACCCTAGAACACCCTTAAAAACCCCAACACACCCATAGAAACCCTTACACAACCATAGAAACCCTTAGAAACCATAGCACACCCTGAAAAACCCTACCCCACCCATAAACACCATAACCCACCCTTAGAAACCCTAACACACACTTAGAAACCCTAACAATCCTTTAGAAACCCTAAATCACTCTAATACGCAGAAATAAATCCTAACAAACCCTACCAAACAATAATAAACCATAATAAACCTTAATAAACCCAAAATCCCACTACTAAACCCTAATAAACACTAATAAATCGTAATAAACCCTAAAGCTCTCTTAGACCCCAATAAAATCTACAAAATACCTCAAAACCCAAATATACAAAAACAATTCTATTAAACCATTCAAAACACTAATATTCACAAAAAACCCTAACAAACCCGGAAAAACCTGACAAAACACTAAAAACCCAAAAAACACAAAAAACCCTAAAAACCCGTAAAAACCCCTAAAACCGATAAAAAATCCTAAAAACCTAAAAACCCCTAAAAAACCCTAAAAACCCTAAAAATAAAAAAAATGGAAAAAACCCAAAAACGAACCTGAAAAGCCTAAAAAACCTCAAAAAAACTCAAAAACGCTAGTAACCCTAAAAACCCTAAACCCCCCTAAAAATGATAAAAAAAAGCCTAAAAAGCATAAAAATGCCTAAGAAAACCCTAACCAACCCTATGAAACCCTTAAAAATCCTAAAAACACTCTAGCAAACCCTAAAAACATCAAAAGAAACCCTAATAAATCATAAAAAAACCTAAAGAACCCAAAAAAATCCTAAAGAACAACTAATGACACCAACAACGCTGCATAAACCCTAAGAATTGCTACAAAAAATTGAAAAATGCTTTGAAACCCACAAAATGCAACAAAACCCCAAAAAATGCTAAAATAACCCTAACAGAGCATAAAAAAATCCAAACACACCCATAAACCCAAAAAAATGCTTAAAACCCCAAACAACTCAAACAAAACGTAACAAACCCTAAATACCCTAACAAAACCTAACAAACCCTAACAACCACTAATAACCCTAAGAACCACTAATAAACCCTAATAACCCATAAAACCAACTATTAAACCCTAAAAAACCTAATAAACACTAATAAATCGTAATAAACTGTAATAAACCCTAACATTATTAGACACTAATAAATGCTGAAAAAGCCCTAAAACCCCTACTACACAATAAAAAACACTATTAAACCATAATAAACGCCAATAATCACTAAAAACCCTAACATGCCCGACAAAACAATACAAAAACCTCTAAATAATAGCCTACAAAACCCTAAACCCCAATAATAAATGCTAACAAACCATAATAACCCCAAAATAAATCGTAACAAACCCTAACAACCTCAAATAAATCGTAACAAATCCTAAAAATGCCAAATAAATCGTAACAAACTGAAACAAACAATAACAAACCCCTAATGAAACGTAATAAACACTAAAAAATACTATTAAACCCTAATAAATCATAATAATCCCAAATACACGTTACTAAACCCAAATAAATAAAATAAACCCTAATAAATCTTAAATAACCTCAAAAAAGGTTGGTAAACCCTTGAAAAAACTATTAATGCCTATAAAAGCCCAATAAAACCCTAATATACAATAAAAAAGCTAATAAACTGTAATAAATCCTAAAGAACACTATTAAACCCAAAAGAACCCTAATAAACCCTAAAGAACCATATTAAACTCTAAATAACAATATATAACCCTAAAGAAGCCAAAAAACAATAAAATACATTATATAAACCCTAAAAGTTGCTACAATACCCAAACAAACCCTAAAAGCCCTAACAACCCCTATCAATCCAAAAAAACAATTAAACCCATAACCCCCCCCCCAGATCATTAAAAAGCCATCAGATACCATAAAAAACATAAACACCCGTTAATAACCCTTAAAAACCCTAAATAAAACTCCAAACCATAAACAACAATTTAAACCCTAAAAAATCCTTTAGATAGATACATAAACCCTTTAAAATGAAAAAAAAACCCTAGAAAGACAACATGAACCCAAAAACGCAACATGAACCCAAAAAACACCACATAATCCCTAAAAGAACTACATAAACCCTATAACTGTAACATAAACCCTAAAAAACACAACATAACCCCAAAAAAACGCAACAGAAACAGTAAAAAATGCTACATAAATCCTAAAAACACAATATAAACCCTAAAAACAATACATGAACCCTAATTACATAAACCCTAAAAAATGTAACCTAAATTCTACATCACCCCTAAAACTCTACATAAACCCTGAAAATTCAACATAAACCCTAAAAAATACTACATAAAACCTAAACCCAAAACTGGCTACATAAACCCTAAAAACATTAAATAAACCCTCAAATTGATACATAAAATATAAAACTGCTAAATAAAACCTAATAATGCTACATAAACAGTAAAAATGCTACATAAACTATAATAACGCTACACAAACCCTAAAAATGATACAAAACCCCTAAAGGCTTTTAAAAACCATAAAAAATATTAAACCATAATATACTATTATATAAAACATTAATCCCTAATAAACCCCTAAAAAACTCTAATAATCCCTAAAAAACCATATAATCCCTAAAAACCCTAAGAAACTCTACTCAATAGTAATAAAACCCCAAAAATAAATAATAGACCTAAATAAATGATAATAAAACCTAATAAAACCTAAATACACGTTAGGAAAACCCAAAACACCCTAGCCAACCCTAATAGACACTAATAAACACTAATAAACCCTAATAAACCCCAAACAAACACTAAAAATACCTAATAACCAATAAATAAATCCAAATAAACCCTACTCAACCCAAACAACACTTAACACACCATAATAACCCCTAATAAAACCCTAAAAATCGTAATAAAGAAAAAAAATGCTATTATACATCAAAAAATCCCTAAAAACCATGATAAACACTAATATAACCTAATAAAACCTAAAAATGGTCACAAACAATAAAAAAGGATCACAAACAATAAAAACGCGCTATATTACCAAAAAAGACCTAAAAACACTAATATAACCTAATAAAGACAAAAAAGGCTAATATACCTTAAAAATCCCTAGAAAATCTAATAAACCATAACAAACTCTAATATAACCTATGAAACCCTAAAAATGCTCACAATCAAAAAAAATATGCTCACAAACAATAAAAACACGGTATATTATATAAAATGACCTAACAAACACTAATATTACCTAATAAAAACTAAAAAACTAATAAACCCCTATCAAACCCTAATAAACCCTAAAAATCCCTAATAAACCCTAATAAAAACTAATAAAGCCTAATAAAACCATAATAAAACCCAAAAAATACCTTCTCAACCCTAATAAACCTTGAAACACCATAACAAAGCCTAATAAAACCCAACTAAACCCCAATAAACAAAAAAACGCAAACAAACCATTTAAAAGCCCTAGAAACCCTAATAAACCATTATAAATTCTAATAAAAGCTAATAAACCATTAAAAATGCTCACAAACAATAAAAACACGCTAATAAAACCTAAAACGTCATAACAATCCCTCATATATATTAACAAAAACTAAAAAACCATCATATACTCTAATAAAAACACTTACAAACCCTAGTAAACCCTAAAAATCTCTAACAAATCGAAATAACTCATACTCAACTCTAATAAACCCAAGTAAAACCTTAAAGATACCAACTCAACCATAATAAAACCCTAAAAATACCTACTCAACCCTAATAAACCTTAACACACTATAATAAACCATAATAAACCCCACAAAACCCTAAAAATACAAATATATCATTAAATAGCCCTAAAACCCCTAATAAATGCTAATAAAACCTAACAAAGCATAAAAGTGCTAATAAACACGAATAAACACGAATAAACACTAAAAAACCCTAATATACCCTCTTAAAAATTAATAAACCATAATGAACCATAATAAACCCTAATAAATCGTAAACATACCCAAATATACGATAATATACCATAATATACCCTAATAAACCCAACTCAGTCCTAATAAAACCCAAAAAAATAACTAATAAACCCTAATAAACCCTGACACACCATAATAAACCCTAATAAAATCCTAATAAACTGCACCAAAACCTAGAAAATTCTAATATATCATTAAAAACTCTAAAACACTAACAAACCATAATAAATGTTAATAACACTGAAAAATCCTAAAAAATGATAGTAAACCCTAAAAATACATTTAATAATAATAGTAGTAATCATTCATGTGCATGTGTATATGCTTGTACATGGTTTAAATAATAAATCATAACGCACGTGCTTGTGAATATGCCTGTGCATTTCATGTGAATGATAATAAATAATAAATTATAAATAATAACGCATGTGAATTGCATGTGTATGTGCATGTACATGTTAATGATAATAAATAATAAATAATTACGCACATAAAAGTGCATGTTCATGGTAATAAACAATAAATAATAACCAAGTCCACATGAATGTGCATTTGCATGTGAATGATAAAAAATAATAAAAAATAACATATGTGATAATAGAATAATGCACGTGCATTGCGTGTGCACATTCCATAGAATAAATATTAATAACACATGTGATAATATAATAATGCAAGTGCATTGCATTTGCATGTGCATGATAATAAATAATATATAATAACGCACGTGCATGTGCATTTACATGGAAAGATAATGATAATGACGCATGCAGGTGCATGGTAATAAATAATAAACAACAACGCACGTGCACGTGCATTTGTATTTGATGATAAAAACAACAACAACAACAACAACAACAATAATAATAATATTATTATTGTTATAACACAAGTGCATTTCATGTGAACATGCATAGTTTTAAATAATAAATAAATAATAATAAATAATAAGGCACATGAATGCGCATGTGCATTTACATTTGATGATAATATTAATAATACAAATTTTAATAATAATAATAATAATAATGCATGCACATGCATGGTAATAAATAATAAATAACAATGCACATGCATGTGCATTTTCATGTGATAATGATTGTAATAATGATAATGATAATAATAGTAATAATAATAATAATAATAATATAATCTGTGATAATAATAATAATAATAATAATCAATGAATAATACATGTGAATTGAATATGCACGTATATGGGAATAAATAATAAATAATAATGCACGCGCATCAACATTTTCATGTGATGATAGTAATAATAACAGAATTAGTTATAATAGTAGTTGTAGTGGGGATAATAGTAGTAGTACTAATGCAAATGATAATAGAATATTGCATGTCCATTACGTGTGCATGTGTATGGTAATAAATAATAACTCACGTGCGTTGAATTTTCATGTGATGATGATGAGGATGATGATGATAATAATATTATTAATAATATTAATAATAACAACGCATGTGATAATAGAATAACGCACGTTCATTGAAAGTGCTTGTATGTGAATTTGGATGTGCATTTTCATGTGATAACAACAACAACAACAACAAAAACCCCAATAATAATAATAACAATAATAATAACAATGCATGTGATAATAAAATAACTTGTGTGCATTGCATGTGCACGTGCCTGGTAATAAAAATATAATAATAATGCATGTGTATGTTCATGTGCATTGGCATGAGATGATGATAACAATAATAATAATAGCAGTAATAATAATTTATAGTTGTTTGAAAAAATAGCAGACTGGACAAAAGTGCTAGAAATGGTGTCTCAAAAAACCTAACAAATCACAGAGTCATTAAAAAAGGAAAAAATTCTTCTTCCAATGTCCATTTCCGCTTCGTGAATAGTCAAACTAAATCTCATGGAACTAACTATGATAAAAACTGGTGTCGGAGGTTGAACAGACACACAGATCAGAAGTTATGACCGTTTTAAGAAACATTTGACAGTGATCCGGACACAGAAATGGAGTTTTGGAGGCCTTCTAATGGTTTTTCGTGATTTTAGGTTCCAAAAATGACTTGAACATTTTTTATGATCTTTTTGTATAGATCTCTTTGTTGCCTTCGATTTGATATGCGGTATAACTCAAATGGTGAACCAAAGTGAAAGTTATGGCCGTTTGAAGTTGGATTTTTTTTGTAGTGGTATAACTAATATATATTCTGTTTATTTGATCTTCTTATAGTTTTGATTCGTCTTGGTCCTCACCCATTTCACGAGCTTCTATTTTACTAGTCACAATGCTCAAACGGACACCCGAAGGAGAATTTATACCTATTTTTGTGAGTTGTGGGTTTCTTAGGTTTTTAGGTGCTAGGAGAGTTGCTCAATTTAAAACGACAATAACTTCTAATATGGGTGTTTATTTTGGCTCTACCACATATCAAATTGAAGATTGTGAAAATATACACACTCTGGTAACCACTCGAGCCCTTTATGACATTTTTTAACCCTCTAAAAGGCACAAAATCTCTTTGGATGGTCAAAAGATTGTCTTCTGGTGTCCGTTTTGGAATAACATCTTCTATGGGTGTCCGTTTTGCCTCTACCAAATATCAATTCGAATCTTGAGACTAGACCTACACTCCAATATCCACTGAATCACCTTCTCACGTCCTTAGAGGCTTAAAAAGGTACTTAAACTCTCCAAAAGACCACCACTTCTACTCCGGGAGTCCGTTTTTCCTCTACCTTATATCAAATCGAAGCATTCAACTAGATCTACACATCCATGTCCAATAAAAACACCTTATCACATTCTTAAAGACACAAAATGTCCTAAAGTCCTCTAAATGACCATAACTTCTGCTCTGGGTGTTCGTTTCACCTCTACCACATATCAAATTGAAGCTTGCAACTAGCTCTACACATCTGTAACAACCATGAACAACTAAATAACCCTAAAAACCCATGAATAATCCCGTACACACTAAAAACCATTAAAAACCATGAAAAACACTAAAAAATACTAAAAAACCCTAACAAACACTAACAAACAATAATAAATCATAACAAACCCTAAAAACCCCCAAAACACCCTAAAAACATAACAAAACCAAAAAAACCCTAACAAACCCTAACATGCCCTAACAAACCCCATGAAGCACAAAGAAACCCTATAAAAACAAAAAACCCAAAGAAACCCTAAGAACCCCTAAAAAACCAACATAACCCAAACATAACCCTAAAATACCTAACAAAACCCTAAGAAAACCTAAGAATAACTAACACACCCTTAGAAATCCTAACTCACCCTTAGAAACCCTAACACACCCGTAGAAACCCTAACAAAACCTAACAAACCCTAACAACCACTAATAAACCCTAAGAACCACTAATAAACCCAAATAACACCTGATACCCACTATTAAACCCTAAGACCCTAATAAACTCTATTAAATCATAACAACCTATAATAAACCCTAAAAACCATATTAAACTCTAATAAATGCAACAAAATCCCTAAAACCCCTAATATATAATAAAAACATTATTTAACCATAATAAATACTAATAATTGCTAAAAACCCTAACAAACTCGACAAAACACTACAAAACCCACAAAATAATAGCCTACAAAACCCCACAACCCACAAATAAACCATACCAAACCCTAATAACCCCATAATAAATTGTAACAAACCCTATAAACCCCAAATAAATCGTAACAAATCCTAAGAACACCAAATAAATCATAACAAACTTAAAAAAACCATAACAAACCCCTAATAAATAGCAATAAACCATAAAAAATCATAATAAACCCTAATAAATCGTAATAAACCCGAATACAGGTAAATAAACTTTAATATATAAAATAAACCCTAATAAAACCTAAATAACCCTAAAAAAGGTTGATAAACCTTAGAAAAAACTATTAATGCCTAGAAAAGCCCAATAAAACCCTAATATACAATAAAAACGGTAATAAACCATAACAAATCCTAAAGAACACTAATAAACCATAAAGAACCCTAATAAACCCTAAATAACCATAATAAACTCTAAATAACACAAAAACCCATAAAGAACCCTAAAAAATGCTAAAACACATTACATAAACCCTAAAAACCACTACAATACCCAAACAAACAATAAAACACACTAAAAAACCATAAACCCCATATCAATCCTGAAAAAACAAATAAACACTAAAGAACCCCCAAAAAACCATTGAAAACCCATAAAATACTATAAAAACCATAAACACCTGTTAACAACCCTTAAAAACCCTAAAAACCGCTAAAAACCATAAACAACCTTTAAAACCCTAAAAAAGGCAAAAAATAGATACATAAAACCAAAAAATGTTACATAAACTCTAAAAATGCAACATAAACCCTAATAACACAACATAAACCCTAAAAACACAACATAAACCCAACAAACGCTACATAAAACCTAAAAGCACTACATAAACCCTAGAACTGTAACATAAAACCTAAACAACGTAACATAAACATTAAAAAATTCTACATAAAACCTAAAAACACAACATAAACCCTAAAAACACTACATGAACCCTAAAAACATTACATAACCCATAAAAAATGCAACATACACACAACATCACCCTAAAAACGCTACATAATCCATGAAAACACAACATTAACCCTAAAAAATGCAACATAAAACCTAAACCATAAACACGCTACATAAACCCGAAAAACGTTACATAAACCCTAAAAAGGATACATAAAACCTAAAACCAATAACTAAACCCTAAAAGCGCTACAAAAACACTAAAAATGCTACATAAACTCAAACAACGCTAAACAAACACTTAAAAATGCTATGAAACCCCTAAAGACGCTTCAGAACCCCCAAAAATATTAAACCCTAATATACCATATTATAAAAAATTAAACTCTATTAAACCCCTAATAAACTCTAAGAATCCCTAAAAATGCCTTATAATCCATAAAAACCATAAGAGAATCTACTCAACCCTAATAAAACCCCATAAATACCTAATAAACCCTAATAAATGTTAATAAAACCTAATAAACCCTAAAAACACATTAAGAAAACCAAAACAACCCAAACCAACCCTAATAGACACCAATAAACACTAATAAACAATAATCAACCCCAAAAAACCTAAAAATCCCTAATAAACCCTAAATAAATCCAAATAAACCCTACTCGGCCCTAACAAACCTTAACACACTATAATGACCCCTAATAAAACCCAACAAAACCCTAATAATGAAAAAATGCTAGTATACCATAAAAAATTCCTAGAGACCCTGATAAACTCTAATATAACCTAATAAACCTTAAAAACGCTCACAAACAATAAAAAATTGATCACAAACAATAAAAACACACAATATAACCTAAAAAGACCTAAAATAATAATATAACCTTATAAAGACAAAAAATTCTAATATACCTTAAAAATCCCTAGAAACCCTAATAGACCATAATAAACTATAATATAACCTATGAAACCCTAAACCGCTCAAAAACAAAAACAAAATGCTCACAAACAATAAAAAACACTATATTATCTAAAAATACTTAAGAAACACGAATATAACATAATAAAACAAAAAAAACAAACAAACCCCTAAAAAACCCTAATAAAACCTAAAAATCCCTAATAATCCCTAATAAAAAATAATAAACCCTAATAATACCATAATAAAACCCTAAAAATACCTTCTCAACCCTAATAAATCTTGACACACCATAATAAAACCTTATAAAACACATCTAAACCCCAATAAACAAATAAACGCAAACGAACCATTAAAAATCCCTTGAAACCCTAATAAACAATAATAAATTCTAATAAAACCTAATAAACCATAAATAATGCTCACAAACACTAAAAACATGCTAATAAAACCCAAAAAATCCTAAAAACCCCACATATATATTAACAAAAACTAAAAAAGACTCATATACCCTAATAAAACACTAAGAAACCCTAGTAAACCCTTAAAATCCCTAACAAAGCCGACTAAACACTACTGAACCCTAATAAACCCTAATAAAACCCAAAAGATACCTACTAAACCATAATAAAACCCTAAAAATACCTACTCAACCCTAATAAACCTTAACACACCATAATAAACAACAATAAACCACACTTAACCCTAAAAATGCAAATATACCATTAAAAAGCCCTAAAACCCCTAATAAATGCTAATAAAACCTTGCAAATCTTAAAAGAACTAATAAACCCTAATAAACACTACTAAACCATACAAAACCCTAATATAACCTCTTAAAAATTAATAAACTATAATGAATGATAATAAACCCTAATAAATCCTAAACATAACCAAATATACCATAATATACCATCATATACCCTAATAAACCCAAATCAATCCTAATAAAACCCTAAAAATACCTAATAAATCTTAACAAACCATAATAAACCCTAATAAAATCCTAATAACCCCCACAAAACCCTAAAAAATGCTAATATACCATTGAAAAACCCTAAAACCCTAACAAACCATAATAAATGTTAATAACACCTAAATGTTCTAAAAAATGCTAGTAAACCCTAAAAATACATCTAATAATAATAGTAAAAATTCATGTGTATACGCATATGTAGGTGCATGGTTTAAGTAATAATTCATAACGCACGTGCATTTGCATATTCCTGTGCATTTGCATGTGAATGATAATAAATTATAAATTATAAATAATAACGCATGTTAATTACATGTGTATGTGCATGTGCATGCAGATGATAATAAATAATAAATAATAACACACATCCAAGTTCATGTGCATGTGCATGTGCATATTAATAAACAATAAACAATAACCAAGTCCACATGAATGTGAATTTTCATGTGAATGATAATAAATAATAAATAATAACACATTTGATAATAGAATAATGCATGTGCATTGCGTGTGCATGTGCATGAGAATAAATAATAATAACACATCTGATAATAGAATAACGCAAGTGCATTGCAGTTACATGTGCATGATAATAAATAATATATAATAATGCACATGCATGTGCATTTACATGTAATGATAATGATAATGGCGCATGCACGTGCATGGTAATAAATAATAAATAACAACGCACGTGCATGTGCATTTGTATTTGATGATGCAAAAAACAACAACAATAATAATAATAATAGAATAACGCAAGTGCATTTCATGTGCACATGCATGGTATTAAATAATAAATAATAATGCACGTGCATATACATTTGCATGTGATGATAGTAATAACAATTGCAGTAGTAATAATAGTAGTAGTAGTGGTGATAATAGTAGTAGTACCAATGCATGTGATAATAGAATATTGCATGTGCATTACGTGTGCACGTGCATGGTAATAAATAATAATGCCAATGCATTGCATTTGCAAGTGATGATGATGATGATGATGATGATGATGATAATAATAATATCAATATTAACAATAACAACACATGTGATAATAGAATTACGCATGTGCATTGAATGTGTGTGAATAGTCAAACTGAATCTCATGGAACTAACTACAATAAAAACAGGTGTTAGAGGCCGAACAGACACAAAGATCTGTAGTAATGACCATTTTAAGAAAAATTTGAGAGGGATCCGTACACATAAATGGATTTTTGGAGACCTTCTGAAGGGTTTTTGGGATTTTAGGGTCTCAAACATGACTTGAACTATTTTCAAGTCATCCTTCTGGGTAGATCTCTTCGCTACTTTCGATTTGATATATGGTAGAGCTAAAGAGGACAACCGGAGTGAATGTTATGGCCGTTGGAAGTTGGACTTTTTTTGGGATAGTATAACTAATATATAGTATATTTCCTTAATATTTTCATAGTTTCTACTAAACATGGTCCTCACTAATCTCACGAGATTCTATTTGACTAGTCACAACACTCAAACAAACACCTGAAGGATAATTTATGCCTATTTTTGTGAGTTGCAGGTTTATTAGGTTTTTAGGCACTGAGAGACTTGCTAAATTTAAAACGACAATAACTTCTGCTACGTGTGTTCATTTTGGCTCTACAACATATCAAATTGAATATTCTGAAAATATACACACTCTGGTAACCCTTGCAACACTTTCTCACATTCTTCAACACCCCAATAGACCCAAAATCCATTTGGATGGTCAAAAGATTGGTTTCTGGTGTTCATTTTGCACTAACTTCTTCTATGGGTGTCCATTTTTCCTCTACCATGTATCAAATTGATGTTTGCGACTAGACCTACACTCCTATAACCACTGAATCACCTTCTATCATCCTTCAAGGCCTAAAAAGGTACTTAAACCCTCCAAAAGACCATAACTTCTACACTAGGAGTCCGTTTTTTCTCTACCATGTATCAAATCGAAGCTTTCGACTAGATCTACACATATGTGACCAATAGGAACACCTTATCACGTTCTTAAAGTCCCCAAAGGTCCTTATGTGCTCCAAATGAACATAACCTCTGCTCTGGGTGTCTGTTTTACCTCTACCACATATAAAATTGAAGTTTGCAACTAGATCTACACATCTATGAAAACCATGACCAACAAAATAACCCATACAAACCATGAACAGCCACATAAACACTAAAAACCATTAAAAACCATGTAAAACCCTAAAAAACTCTAAAAACCCTAACAAACCCTAACAAACCCAAACAAACCCTAACAAACCATAACAAACCATAACAAATCCTAACAAACCCTAACGAACCCCAAAAAACCCAAAAAAACATAACAAACCTTAATAAACAATAAAAAACCCTAAAAAACCCTAACAAGAACTAACAAACCCCATGAAGAACTAAGAAACCCAAATAAACCCAAAAAACCCAAAAGAAACCCTAAAAACCCCGAAGAAAACATAAGAAACCCTAACAAAACCCTAAAACCCCTAAAAACCATAAGAAAACCTAAGAAACACTAACACACCCTTAGAAACCCTAACACACCCTTATAATCCCTAACACATCCATAAAAACCCTAGTGCACCCTTAGAAACCCCAACACACCCATAGAAACCCTTACACAACCATAGAAACCCTTAGAAACCATAGCACACCCTTAGAAACACTAACCCGCCCATAAAAACCATAACCCACCCTTAGAAATCCTAACACACACTTAGAAACCCTAACAATCCCTTAGACACCCTAAATCTGTCTAATAAGCACTAATAAATCCTAACAAACCCTTCCGACCAATAATAAACCATAATAAAACCTAATAAACCCTAAATCCCACTACTAAACCCTAATAAACACTAATAAATTGTAATAAACCCTAAAACTCTTTTAGACCACAATAAAAGCTACAAAATACCTAAAAACCAAAATATACAAAAAAAATCTATTAAACAATTCAAAATGCTAAAATTCACAAAAAACCCTAACAAACCCGGAAAAACTTGACAAAACCCTAAAACCCCAAAACACCCAAAAAACCCAAAAAACCCAAAAAACCCCTAAAACCCCTAAAAAATCCTAAAAACCCTAAAAACCCTAAAAACCAATAAAACCCCTAAAAATGAAAAAACGGAAAAACACCGAAAACGATCCTAAAAACCCTATAAAAACCTCAAAAAAATCTCAAAAACACTAATAACCCTAAAAACCCTAAAACCCCCAAAAAATGTTAAAAAAGCCTAAAAAGCCTAAAAATGCCTAAGAAAACCCTAACCAACCTAATGAAACCCTTAAAATCCTAAAAAAACTCTAGAAAACCCTAAAACCCACAAAATAAACCCTAATGCATCATAAAGAACCCTAAAGAACCCCAAATAATCCTAAAGAACCACTAATACCACCAACAATGCTACATAAACCCTAAGAATTGCTGCAAAAAATTGAAAAATGCTTCAAAACCCACAAAGCGCAACAAACACCCACAAAATGCTATAATAACCCTAACAAAGCATAAAAAATCCAAACACACCCATAAAACCCTAAAAAATGCTTAAAACCCCAAACCACTCAAACAAACCGTAACAAACCCTAAAATCCCTAAGAAAATCTAACAAACCCTAACAACCACTAATAACCCCTAAGAACCACTAATAAACCCTAATAACCCCTAAAACCAACTATTAAACCCTAAAAACCCTAATAAACACTAATAAATCGTAATAAACTGTAATAAACCCTAACTCTATTAGACCCTAATAAATTCTACAAAATCTCTAAAACCCCTAATATACAATAAAAACACTATTAAACCACAATAAACCCCAATAATCACTAAAAACATTAACAAACCGAACAAAACGCTACAAAAACCTCTAAATAATAGCCTACAAAACCCTACAACCCACTAATAAACCCTAACAAACCCTAATAACCCCAAAATAAATCATACCAAACCCTAACAACCTCAAATAAATCGTAAAAATCCTAAAAATGCCAAATAAATTGAAACAAACTGAAACAAACCATAACAAACCCCTTATAAACCGTAATAAACACTAACAAATCCTAATAAACCCCAATAAATCATAATAAACCCAAATACACGTTACTAAACCCAAATAAATAATATAAACCCTACTAAATCCAAATTTTCCCTAAAAAATGTTGGTAAACCCTAGAAAAAGCTATTAATGCCTATAAAAGCCCAATAAAACCCTAATATACAGTAAAAAAGCTAATAAACTGTAACAAATCCTAAAGAACTCTAATAAACCATAAAGAACCATAATAAACCCTAAAGAACCATATTAAACTCTAAAGAACACTAAAAAACCCTAAAGAACCCAAAAACGCTAAAACACATTATATAAACCCAAAAAATCGCTACAATTCAAAAACCAACCCTAAAAAACACTAAAAAACCCTAACCACCCCTATAAATCCCAAAAAAACAAATTAACACATAAACCCCGCAAAAAACCATTAAAAATCCATCAAATACCACAAAAACCATAAACACCCGTTAACAACCCCTAAAAACCCTAAAAAAACTACAAACCATAAACAACAATTAAAACCATAAAAATCCTTCAGAAAGATACAAAAACCCTTTAAAATGAAACAAAAGCCCTAAAAATGCAACATAAACCAAAAAATGCAACATAACCCTAAAAAAGCTACATAAACCCTAAAAACACTACATAAACCCAAGAACTGTAACATAAACCCTAAAAACACAACATAAACCCAAAAAAACGCAACATAAACATTAAAAAATGCTACATAAAACCTAAAAACACAATATAAACCCTAAAAACACTACATGAACCCTAAAAACGTTACATAAACCCTAAAAAATGCAACCTAAATTCTACATCACCCCTAAAACTCTACATAAATGTAGAAAACCCAACATAAACCCTAAAAAATGCTACATAAAACGTAAACCCAAAACTCTCTACATAAACCCTAAAAACATTAAATAAACCCTAAAAATGATACAGAAAATATAAAACTGCTAACTAAACCCTAAAAATGCTACGTAAACAGTAAAAATGCTACATAAACACTAATAATGCTACACAAACCCTAAAAAAAGCTACAAAAACCCTAAATTCATTTTAAAACCCTCAAAAATATTAAACCCTAATATACCATAATATAAAAATTTAAACCCTAATAAACCCCTAATAAACTCTAAAAATCTTTAAAACAGCTTATAATTCCCAAAAACCCTAAGAAACTCTACTCAACCGTAATAAAACCACAAAAATACCTAAGAAATCCTAATAAATAATAATAAAACCTAATAAAACCTAAAAACACGTTAAGAAAACCCAAACAACCCTAACCAACCCTAATAGACACTAATAAACACTAATAAACCCTAATAAACCCCAAAAAACCCTAAAAATACCTAATAACCCATGAATAAATCCAAATAAACCCTACTCAACCCAAACAATCCTTAAAACTCCATAATAATCCCTAATAAAACCCTAAAAACCCTAATAAAGAAAAACAATTCTAGTGTACCTTCAAAAATCCCTTGAAAACCTGATAAACTCTAATATAAGCTAATAAACACTAAAAATTCTCACAAACAATAAAAACGATCACAAACAATAAAAACGTGATATATTACCAAAAAAGACCTAAAAACACTAAGATAACCTAATAAAGACAAAAAAGTCAAATATACCTTAAAAATCCCTAGAAACCCTAATAAACCATAATAAACTATAATATAACCTAAGAAAACCTAAAAATTCTCCCAATCAAAAACAAAATGCTCATAAAAAATAAAAACACGCTATATTATATAAAATGACCTAAGAAACACTAATATTACCGAATAATTAAAAAAAACTAATAAACCCCTAAAACCCCTAATAAACCCTAAAAATCCCTAATAAACCATAATAAAAACTAATAAATACTAATAAAACCATAATAAAACCCTAA
Source organism: Viscum album (assembly GCA_963277665.1). Lineage (NCBI taxonomy): Eukaryota > Viridiplantae > Streptophyta > Magnoliopsida > Santalales > Viscaceae > Viscum > Viscum album. Next base: position 3,234,289 of record CAUJRU010000033.1, read on the forward strand.
AAATACCTTCTCAATGCTAATAAAGCTTGACAGACCATAACAAAACCTAATAAAACCCAACTAAACCCCAATAAACAAAAAACGCAAACAAACCATTTAAAATCCCTAGAAACCCTAATAAACCATAATAAATTCTAATAAAAGCTAATAAACCATTTAAAATGCTCACAATCAATAAAAACAAGCTAATAAAACCTAAAAAGTTATAAAAACCCCACATATATATTAACAAAAAGTAAAAAACACTCATATACCATAATAAAAACTCTAAAAACCCCTAGTAAACCCTAAAAATCTCTAACAAACCCAAATAAAGATACCGACTCAACCCAAAAAAAACCCTAAAAATACCTACTAAACCCTAATAAACCATAACACACTATAATAAACCATAATAAACCCCACTAAACCCTAAAAACACAAATATACCATTAAATATCCCTAAAACCCCTAATAAATGCAAATAAAACCTAACAAAGCCTAAAAGCACTAATAAACCCGAATAAACACTACTAAACACTAAAAAACCATAATAAACCCTCTTAAAAATTAATAAACCATAATGAACCATAATAAACCCTAATAAATCTCAAACATACAAAAATATACCATAATATACCATAATATACACTAATAAACCCAACTCGATCCTAATAAAACCCTAAAAAATACCTAATAAGCCCTAATAAACCTTGGTACACCATAATAAACCCTAATAAAATCCTAATAACCCCCACCAGACCCTAAAAAATGCTAATATTCCATTAAAAACTCTAAAACCCTAACAAACCATAATAAATGTTAATAACACCGAAAAATCCTAAAAAATGATAGTAAACCCTAAAAATACCTTTAATAGTATTAGTAGTAATAACGCACGTGCATGTGCATATGCTTGTTCATGGTTTAAATAATAAATCATAAGGCATGTGCATGTGCATATGCTTGTGCATTTTCATGTGAATGATAATAAATAATAAATTATAAATAATAACGCATTTGAATTGCATGTGTATGTGCATGTGCATGTGAATGATAATATATAATAAATAATTATGAACATATAAGTGCATGTGCGTGTGCATGTGCATGGTAATAAACAATAAATAATAACCAAGTCCACATGAATGTGCATTTGCATGTGAATGATAATAAATAATAACACATGTGATAATAGAGTAACGCACGTGCATTGCGTGTGCACGTTCCATAGAATAAATAATAATAACACATGTGATAATAGAATAATTCAAGGGCATTGCATTTTCATGTGCATGATAATAAATAATATATAATAACGCACGTGCATGTGCATTTACAGGAAAGATAATGATAATGACGCATGCATGTGCATGGTAATAAATAATAAACAACAACGCACGTGCATGTGCATTTGTATTTAATGATACAAACAACAACAACAACAAGAAGAATAATAATAATAATAATAATAATAATATTATTATTATTATTATAACGCAAGTGCATTTCAAATGCACATGCATAGTTGTACATAATAAATAAATAATAATAAATAATAACGCACATGAATGAGCATGTGCATTTACATTTGATGATAATATTAATAATACTAATTGTAATAATAATAATAATAACACATGCACGTGCATGGTAATAAATAATAAATAAACGCACATGCATGTGCATTTTCATGTGATAATGATTATAATAATGATAATGATAATAGAAATAATAATAATAATAATAATAACTGTGATAATAATATAATAATAATAATAATAAATTAATAATACATGTGCATTGAATCTACACATGCATGGTAATAAATAATAAATTATAATGCACATGCATCAACATTTTTATGTGATGATAGTAATAATAATAGCAATAGTAATAATAGTAGTAGAAGTGGTGATAATAGTAGTAGTACTAATGCATATGATAATAGAAAATTGCATGTCCATTATGTGTGCATGTGTATGGTAATAAATAATAACTCTCGTGCGTTGCATTTTCATGTAATGATGATGATGATGATGTTTATGGTAATATTATTAATAATATTAATAATAAAAATGCATGTGATAATAGAATAATGTACGTTCATTGAAAGTGCATGTATGTGAATTTGGATGTGCATTTTCATGTCAGTACTAAAAAAAGTGCATTAGCGACCGCCATTGGCGGTCGCTAAAGGCCTATAGAGACTGCCTAGCGACCGCCAATGGCGGTCGCATCAGCCTCGTCGCTGTAAGCCAATAGGGACCGCCTTTGGCGGTCGCTAAACTGGGAAATTTTTTTTAAAAAAAAATTCATATCGAAATAAATAAATATATATATATTTATTAAATAATATATATATATATATATATTAATGAAAATATTTATATATATAATAATAAATAAAATATTTTTCATTTTTTTAATGAAATGTACGAAATGTGTTTTTTTTTCATCACGGTGCAAAATCAGAGATAAAACAAGGTAACAGTCATAAAAAATGGAAAACAATTTCAAACAGCATAAACATCAAAATCATCATAAACGATAAACGTGCTTCAACGATCCGAGCAGGTCCATCTATTTCAATCTTCTGCTTCAAAACCTACAATAAGACAAAAAAACAAAACAAAAGTAAATTGAACATAATTATTCAGTTATTATGTACATATAATAAAATTAAATCTGACATCAAATCATGGTGCTATAAAACTTTTAAACCCCCAATTTAATAAATGCTATCATTTCAGGTCATTCGGAGCACGTTTGCTCCGAATTCGACCGTCTCACGCCGTTTTTGGTGTTTTATGACACCGGAAACGCGTTTCCGGTCACCGCGGTCAAACGACACATTTGATTGATGTACCGTTTGCCCGACCATTTCACAAATCACACAACGGTTGTTCTCGTACGGTTTCATTGCATTCCGAGGTTGTTCGGGTGGTTTTGACCCCCCCACGCGCCGTTTTAGCATGCGCGGAGCAGCTGAAAACGACGCAGTCGGCCGTACCACGCGCACCGCATGTTCAATGGGCGCGCTGTCTCCTCCTACACATCACGAATAATATTAATAATGTTTTCGTGTGGTTTCAGGTCATTTGGAGCACGTTTTCTCCGAATTCGACCGTATCACGCCGTTTTTGGTGTTTTATGACAACGAAAACGTGTTTCCGGTCACCGCGGTCAAACGACACCTCCGATTGATGTTCCTTCTGCCCGACCATTTCAAAAATCACACAAAGACTGTTGTCGTATGGTTTCATGGAATTCCAAGGTCGTTCGGGTGGTTTTGAACCCCCAACATGCCGGTTTAGTGCGCGCGGAACTACTAAAAACGACGCATTCGGCCGTACCGCACGCACCGTAAGTCCGATGGGCACGCCGTCTCCTCCTACACATCACGAATAATATTCCTAGTGTTTTCGTGTGGTTTCAGGACATTCGGAGCACGTTTGCTCCGAATTCGACCGTCTCACGCCGTTTTTGGTGTTTTATGACACCAGAAATGCGTTTCTGGTCACCGCGGTCAAACGACACCTCTGATTGACATGCTGTCTGCCCGACCATTTCACAAAACACACAAAGGCTGTTTTCGTACGGTTTCATGTTATTCCGAGGTCATTCGGGTGGTTTTGACCCCCCCCCCCCCCCTCCACGCGCCGTTTTAGCGCGCGCGGAGCTGCTGAAAACGACGCAGTCGGCCGTACCGCACGCACAAAACGTCTGATGGGCGCGCCGTCTCCTCCTACATGTCACAAATAATATTCCTAATGTTTTCGTGTGGTTTCAGGTCATTTGGAGCACGTTTTCTCCGAATTCGACCGTGTCACGCCGTTTTTGGTGTTTTATGACACCAGAAACACATTTCCGGTCACCGTGGTCAAACGACACCTTTGATTATTGTGTCGTCTGCCCGGCCATTTCAAAAATCACACAACGACTATTTTCGTACGGTTTCATGGCATTCTGAGGCCGTTCATGTGGTTTTGACCCCCCCACGCGCCATTTTAGCGCTTGCAGAGCTGCTGAAAACGAGGCAGTCGACCGTACCGCGCGCACCACACATCCGATGGGCGCGCCCTCTCCTCGTACACATCACGAATAATATTCCAAATGTTTTCGTGTGGTTTCAGGTCATTCGGAGCACGTTTTCTCCGAATTCGACAGTATCACACCTTTTTTGGTGTTTTATGACACCGGAAACGCGTTTCCGGTCACCGCGGTCAAACAACACCTCCGATTGACGTTCCGTCTACCCGACCATTTCAAAAATCACACAACGGCTTTTTTCGTACGGTTTCAGGGTATTCCGAGGTCGTTCGAGTGGGTTTGAACCCCCAACGCGCCGGTTTAGCGCGCGCGGAGCAGCTGAAAACGACGCATTCGGTCGTACCGTGCGCACCACAAGTCCAATGGGCACGCCGTCTCCTCCTACACGTCACGAATAATATTCCTAATGTTTTTGTGTGGTTTCAGGTCATTCAGAGCATGTTTTCTCTGAATTCGACCGTCTCACGCCGTTTTTGGTGTTTTATGACACTGGAAACGCGTTTCCGGTCACCGCGGTCAAACGACACCTTCGATTGGCGTGTCGTCTATCCGACCATTTCACAAACCACACAATGGATGTTGTCGTACGATTTCATGTCATTCCGAGGTCGTTCGGGTGGTTTTGACCCCCCCCCCCACGCGCCGTTTTAGCGCGCGCGGAGCTGCTGAAAATGACGCAGTCAGCCGTACCACACTCACCGCACGTCCGATGGGCGGGCCGTCTCCTCTTACACGTCAAGAATAATATTCCTAATGTTTTCGTGTGGTTTCAGGTCATTCGGAGCACGTTTTCTCCGAATTCGACCGTCTCACGCCGTTTTTGGTGTTTTATGACACCGGAAATGCGTTTCCGGTAACCGCAGTCAAACGACACCTCCGATTGACGTTCCGTCTACCCGAACATTTCAAAAATCACACAACGGCTGTTGTCGTAAGGTTTCATGGCATTCCAAGGTCATTCGGGTGGTTTTGACCCCCCCACGCGTCGTTTTAGCGCGCGTGGAGCTGCTGAAAACGACGCAGTCGGCCGTACCGCACGCACCACACGTCCGATGGGCGCTCCGTCTCCTCCTACACTTCACGAATAATATTCATAATGTTTTCGTGTGGTTTCAGGTCATTCGGAGAACGTTTTCTCCGAATTAGACCGTATCACGCCGTTTATGGTGTTTTATGACACCGGAAACGCGTTTCCGGTCACTGCGGTCAAAAGACACCTCCTATTGACATGTCGTCTGCCCGAACATTTCAAAAATCACACAACAGCTATTTTCATAAGGTTTCATGGCATTCTGAGGTTGTTCGGGTGGTTTTGAACCCCCCACGCGCCGGTTTAGCGTGCGCAGAGCTGCTGAAAACAACGCATTCGGCCGTACCACGCGCACTGCAAGTCCGATGGGTGCGTCATCTCTTCCTACACGTCACGAATAATATTACTAATGTTTTCGTGTGCTTTCAGGTCATTCGGAGCACTTTTGCTCCGAATTCGACCGTCTCACGCCATTTTTGGTGTTTTGTGACACCGGAAACGCATTTCCGGTCACCGCGGTCAAACAACACCTCCGATTGATGTTCCGTCTGCCCGAACATTTCACAAATCACACAACAGCTATTGTCGTACGGTTTCATGGCATTCCGAGGACGTTTGGGTGGTTTTGACCCCCCCACACGCCGTTTTAGCGCGCGCAGAGCTGCTGAAAACGATGCAGTCAGCCATACCGCGTGCACCACACGTCTGATGGGTGCTTCGTCTCCTCCTACACGTTACGAATAATATTCCTAATGTTTTCATGTGGTTTCAGGCCATTCGGAGCACGTTTGCTCCGAATTCGACCATCTAACGCCGTTTTTGGTGTTAAATGACACCGGAAACGCGTTTCCGGTCACCGCAGTCAAACGATAGCTACGATTGACGTGCTGTCTACCCGACCATTTCAAAAATCACACAACGGCTATTTTCGTACAGTTTCATGGCATTATGAGGTCGTTCGGGTGGTTTTGACCCCCCAACGCGCTGGTTTAGCGCGCGCGGAGCTGCTGAAAACGACGCATTCGGTCGTACCGCGCGCACCACAACTCCGATGGACGCGCCATCTCCTCCTACACGTCACTAATAGTATTTATAATGTTTTCGTGTGGTTTCAGGTCATTCATAGCACGTTTGCTCCGAATTCGACCGTCTCACGCCGTTTTTGGTGTTTTATGACACCGAAAACGCGTTTCCGGTCACCGCCGTCAAACGAAACCTCCGATTGATGTCAAGTCTGCCCAAAAAATTAAAAAATCACACCACGGCTGTTGTCGTACGGTTTCATGGCATTCCGAGGTCATTCGGGTGGTTTTGACCCCCCCACACGCCGTTTTAGCGCGCGCGGAGCTGCTGAAAATGATGCAGTCGGCCGTACTGCGCGCACCACACATCCGATGGGTGTTCCGTCTCCTCCTACACATCAAGAATAATATTCCTAATGTTTTTGTGTGGTTTCAAGTCATTCGGAGCACGTTTTCTCCGAATTCGACCGTCTCACGCCGTTTTTGGTGTTTTATGACACCAGAAACGCGTTTCCGGTCACCGCGGTCAAACGGCACTTCCGATTGACGTGCCATCTACACGACCATTTCAAAAATCACACAACAGATGTTGTCGTACTATTTCATGGAATTTTGAGGCCGTTCGGGTGTTTTTGACCCCCCCCCCCCCCACGCACTGTTTTAGCGCGCGCAGAGCTGCTGAAAACGACGCAGTCGGACCTACCGCACAGACCGCACGTCCGATTGACATTCCGTCAGCACGTACACATCAAAAACAATAATTATATTGTTTTCCTATGATTTCAGGTCAATCTGATGTCGTCCGTTATGACTTTGACCGTTAGACGCTCGTTTTGGCCGTTTATGACACCAGAACAGCGTTTTCGGTCACCGTGGGCACACGACACGTCCGATTGATGTTCCGTCTACTAGACCACATCACAATTCACTCACCCTTTTATTTCGTCTGATTTAAGGCCATTCGGACCTCGTTCTGCCCGTTTGCCCCCCCCCCCCCCCCCACGCGCGTTTATCAAGCGCGCACAACACTTAAAGAATGCATAATGAGGCCTACCGCGCAGACCGCTCGTCCGATTGACGTGCCGTCTGCGCGTACACGTCAAGAATAATAATTATATTGTTTTCCTGTGATTTAAGGTCAATACGATGTCGTCCTCTATGACTTTGACCGTTAGACGCCCGTTTTGGCCGTTTTTGACACCTGAACGGCGTTCCTGGTCACCGCGGGCACACGGCACGTCCGATTGACGTGCCGTCTGCTCGACCACATCACAATTCACTCACCCTTTGATGTCATCTGATTTCAGGCCATTCAGTCCTCGTTCGGACCATTTGGACCCCCCCACCCCACGCGCGTTTATCAAGCGCGCGCAACACTTAAAGAATGCATAATGAGCCCTACCCCGCAGACCGCACATCCGATTGACGTGCCGTCTGAGCGTACACGTCAAAAATAATAATTAGATTGTTGTCCGGAGTGCGTGGAAGGCTGTCCAGGGTGTGGGAGGGCTGTCCGGGGTGCGGGGGGGGGGGGGGGCTGTCCGGGATGCGGGAAGGACTGTACGGAGTGCGGGGGGGGGGGGGGGGGGGGGGGGGGCTGTTCGGGGTGCGGGGGGCCTGTCCGGGGTGCGGGGAGGGCTGTCCGGAGTGCGAGGAAGGCTGTCTGGGGTGTGGGAGGGCTATTCGGAGTGCGGGAGGGCTGTCTGGGGTGTGGGGGGCCTGTCCGAGGTGCGGGAGGGCTATCCGGAGTGCGGGGAGGGCTGTCCGGGGTGTGGGGAGGGATGTCCGGGGTGCGGGAGGGCTGTCCGGAGTGCCGGGAGGGCTGTCTGGAGTGTAGGGAAGGCTGTCCGGGGTGCGGGAGGGCTGTCCGGGGAGCGGGGAGGGCTGTTTGGAGTGCAGGGAGGGTTGTCCGGGTTAGGTCAGGGACTACAAATAGTGAACTCAGCTCATTCTTCAAAAACAAGTTTAATGATTTATATTGTGAATCACTTATTTTTTTCAAAAATATTACAGAACATGCAATTCTAAACATTGAAAATTAAATAAACAAAAAATATCCAAATAAATAATTAGTTTCATGGTTACTTCTCAATTCGTGCACACAGACATTGCATGAGGCCAAAACACACATGATACCCCCAAATCACAAAAAAAACTCACTAGAAACCCAACATAAATATCAATAACAACCCTACCATTAAAATCAGAAACACACCTCATTAATATGATGCGTCATGTGTGTTCATCACTGACCTCCATCCGGTGGGCCAGGGGCCTACAACAAATAAATATTATGAATATTTTTATAACAAAAATAATTTAAATTAATTAAATAAATACATTATAAACCTGTGTTGTGTGATCCCCTGCACCATCACCTGAACGCACATATTCCCGCAGTGCTCTAACCTCAACAGCCAATTGCACATTTGCCTCCTCAGAAGCTCGCAGTCGTGCCTCGAAATCTGACAGCTGCTGTGTCATCTGAGAAACAGCAGGACCGACAACCGCAGCGCGTGACACTACAAAACGAGGAATCCCTGTTCCATAGGTCAAACTATATCCATGTCCGTTCCGACCAATGATGCGATGAAAGATCTCATCCCTTCGCATGGGAAGCTGTCGCTGGTCCTCTGGCATATGTTCTAATTCAACTTCAAATCGAGCCTGTGAAATATTTAAATATATATACATATATTAATATAAATATTTTATGTAAGTATTGGTAATGAGTACGAGCACTTACTATCAATGTTGCAGCCTCTAAATCATTGCGATCACGAGTCCTCATCCACACTGACATTTTATCAATTGGTGCACCTTGCTCCCGCAACTATATATGAATAGAATATAAAAACAAAACCGTATTAATTAAAAAAATTAAAAATGAATAATAAATACCTCATGTCGGATATGAGACACGTGACGAGTCCCGAGCCTGTGAGGTGGTCCCTGTAACGCTCGATTCTCAGAATGGCGTGTAGACACCTCCTACATTCAATTCATTCAAATATAAAACAAATAACACATTATTGAAAATATATATACCAAAATAAATATACAAACCGCAACACACTCAGTAGACCAATATGAAACTAAATCACGCCATTGAGCTAGGAGGACACCTCTCGGGACTTTTTCTAGAATGTCTGGGGCACCCACATTTGGTACCCAGTGGTCCCTCTTGACTTTGCCTTTATAGTCTTTCCACATCTTACGACATTTGCTCATACACACTGGTCGAAACACATCGGTACATACTTTCAAATTTTGCTATTAAAGAAAAAAATCACATATGTTATTGTTGATTATACAAAGGGAATAAATTAAAATGGCCTTCTTACCTGAACCTCCCTCCAAAGACGATCTAATGTGTCCTGAGGGATAGAAGCCCAGTCACGCGTGGTCAATGGAAATTGATGTGGATTACGTATGATATGACCCAACTGACAAATAAATGCAGGGGAATTCCATCCCACAGGATGAAATACCTCATCAAATGAAACATCAAAAGTCGTGTCGGAATTCCATGATAATATGCCTCGACCAGGGCCACTTCTGCGAGAGGAAGAAGCAGTCGGGTCTGATCCTGTTGAAAACAATTTTATATACAAATTGACAAATGACCAGGGCCTCTTCTGCGAGAGGAAGAAGCAGTCGGGTCTGATCCTGTTGAAAACAATTTTATATACAAATTGACAAATGTTATAAATATATATATATTTGTTTATTAATTACATAAAAATAGAGACAATGACATTCCAACATACCTCGACCCTGAGACATAGATGCCTCAGATGGATGATGTGGATCTTCTGCCTCTTCCCCTGACATGACTGCAGTCATGGAAAACATTAGTAAGGGGACTATCCAAAGTGTCCAAATGATAAATTGGATTGTTTTTAAAAAAAATAAAACATGTGCAGTTGTTAATCAAACCAAAAGGGATTGAATAATTAGTTGGGAATGAATTTTAAAAAATCAGAAATTTCACAAAATAGACATACAAATTATGTACAAAACCAATAAATGCATAGCCAAATTTCAAATTGAATTAATAAAAATTCAAGCAGCACATGAACCAAATGAAGAATACCTCAATGGAAAGATACACCGATAATAACATCAATATAACATGAGTTAAATCACCCTAAATATTTATAACTAAATAATCTTCAAAAAGTGAGGATTAAACTTACAAGGATTTATAAAATGTTTACATAATTTATGATATCTTAGGCTGAAAAGTGGGAAAACAATTATACCTTTCATTAAGCATGAAAATCGACCATTTCTCCTTCAACAGCCGCTCTGACCCAATAAATATCTTCTTCACGTTGAACTACGGTATGTTGATCAAGTTGTTGGGAAATAAAAGGAACAGTCTCGGGTTCATCTTGTTCAAATACAAACACTCCTCGTCGAGACATTTTGACAACAACTTGCCAACTTGGATTCGAAGGCAAAGTAACGAAGAATACTTGTTCTACTTGTGATGTAAAAATGAAAGGTTCATTATCAACTCGTTCATTTTTGTATAACATATAGTTAAAATTAACCAATGAAAACTGATATTGATCGACTTTACATCCACGCACTGGATCAACCCAATTACACTTTAAAAATATGTACTTCAACCCATGTGTGTATACAAATTCAATGAGGTCTATCAATTGACCATAGTAATAACCATAATCGACAAATGGACAACTGATGCCACTATTTTGTGTTGCTCGTTTGTCGTCAACATCTTTAATGTGAAATCGAAAACCATTAGCATCTATAGATTTATAACGATGAGCCGTAATAGATGGACCCTCAGCCAGTTGGATAAATTCTTCAGTTAGCATGGGGTCCCCTAACTCCCTCAGCTTATGAACCTACATAATTCATATAATTCAATAATTATATATGAAGAAAGAAATTAGTATAATACTTCACTCATAATGAAAATCAATTTATACGTACATAATCTTTGAACCAATCATGAAATGACGCATAATGAGACTGTTGAATTTGCAACTCAGTCGCACGATACATCTCTTCTTTTATCTCATTAATGTGTTTTCTGAAAATGATAATGCAATGCTTAAATGATCAACTTATGCTAACAAAACATGTAAAAGTTAAACAATAAAAGTGATAAGATACTTACTGCATTAATGGTGCAACTGATGGAGTATTGAACAAGATATATCGATGCGCTTGTATCCACTCGATGTTGTCCATATCATATGTGGTTCCTTCTCCAACTGGACCATCCTGAATCCAAAATGGCTTATCTAATTTTGTTTCAACATCCGTAAGATATTAGGCAAAAAAAGTAGTCCACTCATCCATCAAATAACCATTGGCTATTGAGGCCTCTGGACGAGCTTTGTTGCGTACAAATCATTTCAATGTACTCAAATACTGCTCAATAGGATACATCCACCTGAATTGCACTGGACCAGCAACCATTACTTCTTTAGTTAGGTGCACTGTCAAGTGGACCATAACATCAAAAAATGAGGGGGTAAATAGTTTCTCAAAGTGACAATGCGTAAGTACAATTCGGTCCTGTAAACTTTTTAAATCATTCATTCGTTGATTTCTTAAACAAAGCTGTCTAAAAAAATTACTCATCTCAATCAACAGCTGAACAACATTGGGGGATAAACAATCGCAAATGGCGATTGGAATCAACTGATGAAGTAGTATGTGATTTTCATGACTTTTAAACCCTTGCAATGTCTTGCTCGTCAGATTCACACACTTTGAAATATTAGAAGAGTAACCATCAAGCACCTTGAGAATCTTCAAAATGGAAAGAAATGTCTATTTCTCCTTTGTAGTCATCGTATACTGTGCAGCAGGCATATATGCCTTATTTCCCTCATCTAACTGTAAATGAAACTATTTCCTTAAACCCATTTCATCCAAATCACGGCGTGCATTAACATGGTCCTTTGATTTCCCACTAACACCTAAAATGGTCCACAATATGTTATCACAAACAATTTTTACAATGTGCATGATATCCAAATTATGCCTCAGCATGTTAGTTTTCCAATACGGAAGACTATAAAAAATACTTTTCTTTTTCCAATTGTGACTGCGCTGCCTACCCGCAGCTCGAATATTATGTACCGGAGGAGCCACCAAATCCGGAATTTCATATACCGTGCGGATGTTTTCTTCCTCAATCTACGATAACATTTCGACTCCTGTCATGATCTTTGGTGCTGGGATGAACTCTCTAGAATCATCAAATGCCACTCTGTCCTTTCTGAACCTGTGCTGAGGGGGGAGAAAACGTCTGTGACCCATGTATGCCCATTTTTTGGAATGCTTAATCCATACAACTTTTTCACTTTTGTTGCAACAAGGGCAAGAAAATTCCCCTTTCGTACTCCAGCCTGATAAATTTGCATAAGATGGTAAGCCATTGACTGTCCACAATAAAGTAGCCTGCAGTTTGAACATTTCATTCATTTCACAGTCATAAGTCATCACACCATCGCCCCAAAATTCATTCAACTCATCAATCAATGATTGAAGGTAAACATCAATCTTATTCCTTGAACTTTTAAGTTCATAAATAAGAGTGGAAAGTAATATAAATTGTTGCTTCATACAAAGCCACGGAGGATGATTATACGGAACCAACACCATAGTCCATGTGCTATGAGTTGCACCAACCATAGACTTGAATGGATTGAAACCATCTGCTTCCAATCCCAATCGTACATTACGAACATCTTTGGAAAATTTGGGATGTCTCCTATCAAAATCCTTCCATGCATGAGAGTCTTCCGGGTGGGATAACATATCACTTTCATGAACTCTTTATGCATGCCATCTCATTAAATTATAAACTTTAGATGACATAAAAAATCATTTCAACCTTGGTTTAAGGGGAATGTAACACATTTGATTTACGGCAATTGGTTTCCCCTGTATCACAATCTGACTTTGATGAGTCTGATTTCCCCTGTTCTATTTCCACCTGGAAGCACCAAAAATTGTACAAATTACCAAATGGGATGTTTCCTTTCTAAACAACATACAGTTGTTTGCACATGCATCTATGGTCTCATATGTAAAACCTAAGTTCTCTTTCAGCTTACGAGCATGGTAATACGACTCAGAAATCTTAGCGTCGACAGGAAGAACCTTTTTCAATAACACCACCAACACGTCGAACGATGTGTATGACCAATGATTCAATGTCTTCAAATGCAACAACTCCACGATAAATGGCAATTTATTGAAAGAAGTACATCAAGGATATAGTTCTGTTTTTGCATCATCAATTGCTTCATAAAACCTCCTTGAATCACGATCTGCACTAGAGCGAAGATTTATCTCACCGGCCTCAAGATTCTGGATGTCAATGCCTTCAGGATCCAACCCACGTACCATTTCAGTATGCATTTCATGCATTGGATCATTCATCCTTGCATCAACATCCATCTGAACTGTATCCGTATTTTCACAACGAACATATTCTTCTCCATGACGAGTCCAACTCTTATAATTTATTAGAATTCCATTAAAGAATAGGTTCTCCCTCACAGTATCTCGTGTGAATTGATATTTGTTAGCACATTTTCTACATGGAAAACTAATATAGTCACTTTCAAATCCTCTGGTGAAGTCAATAAACTGCATAATTCCATTGAAATACTCTCTAGACGTTCGATTTGGAAGATCAATCCAACTCTTATCCATAATAAGATCCCTATAACAAAAATTAACACAAGACTTATTACCTTTTAATTTTTCATATCAAATATATTTAAAATAAATACTAATTAATTATTTGTGAACCATTTATAAAATAATAATATAAGTGAAAGCCCATGTCATACCTGATTGCGCTAAAAACCTGTAAGGGAGGGTAGCCGAAGGTGGTGCTGCGAGGGAGAGGAGAGGTAGTGGTGGGGAGCCGGAGCCGGAGCTGGTGCGGCGAGGGAGGGGATGGTGAAGGAGGGGACGGGTGGCGGTGGTGCGGTGAGGGAGGGGACGAAGACGAAGGGGACGGGGATGGGGGTTGGCGGGGTGCGGGGGGGGGGGGGTGTTTGCGGTGCTAGGGGGGAGGGAAGAGGGGGCCGAGGGCCGAGGGCGGAGGTCAGAGGCCGGAGGGGCTGGAGAACGAAGGCCAGAGGGCGGCCGGAGGGCTGCCGGAGGGCTACCCAAGGACTGTCGGGCTACTGGAGGCGGGTGGCGGGAGGCCCGAGGGTAGAGGGAGGCTGCAGGGCGACCGCAAGGTAGAGGGAGGCCGGAGCTAGAGGGAAGAGGGCGGCCGGAGGAGGGTGGGACCGGCAGAGGGCGGCCGGAGGGCTGCCGGAGGGCGGACGGAGGGCGTAGTGTGGCCGGAGGGCAACCGGAGGGCGGCCTGAGAGCGGCCGAAGGGCTGCCGGAGGCGGGTGGCGGGAGGCCCGAGGGTAGAGGAAGGCCGCAGGGTGGCCGCTAGGCGGATGGCGGCTGGAGCCGGAGGGCGGCCGGAGGAGGGCGGGGCCGGCGGAGGGTGGCCAGAGGGCAGCCGGAGGGCGGTCGGAGGGCAGAGGGCGGCCAGCAGAGGGTGGGGCTGGGGAGGGCGGGGCCGTCGGAGGGCGAGGCCGGCGGAGGGCGGTCGGCCGGAGGGCGGGGCGCCGGAGGGCGGGGCGACGGGAAGGGCGCAACGACGGGGAGGGCGCGGCGACGGGGAGGGCGCATGCGACGGGGAGGGCACGGCGACGGGGAGGGCGCGGGCAACGGGGATGGGGGAAGGGGGGGGGGGCTTCGCGAGGAGGGAGGGGGGAGGGGGCGCTAAAGCCCCCTTTTTTTAGGGAATTGTAGCGACCTCCATTGGTGGTCGCTATTGGTTACCTATAGAAACCGCCAATGGCGGTCACTATAGGTTAAGGGGCTCAAAAGCCCATTTTTACAGTAGTGTATGATAACAACAACAACAACAACAACATGATGAAGAAGAACAATAACAACAACAACAACAACCATAATAATAATAATAACAATAATAATAACAACGCTTGTGATAATAAAATAATGTGTGTGCATTGCATGTGCACGAGCATGGTAATAAAAATATAATAATAACTCATGTTTATGTTCATGTGCATTGGCATGAGATGATGATAATAATAATAATAATAGCAGTAATAATTAGTTATAGTTGTTTGAAAAAAATTTAAGACAAAACAAAAGTGCTAGAAATGGTGTCTTGAAAAACCTAACAAATCACAAAGTCATTAAAAAAGGAAAAACTTCTTCTTCCAGTGTCCATTTCCACTCCGTGAATAGTCAAACTAAATCTCATGGAACGAACTACGATAAAAACTAGTATCAGAGGCCGAACAGACACACAAATCAGAAGTTATGGTCGTTTTAAGAAAAAATTGACAGTGATCCGAACACGGAAATGGAGTTTTGGAGTCATTCTAATGGTTTTTAGGGATTTTACGTTCCAAAACACGACTTGAACTTTTTTTTCATATGATCTTTTTTTCATAGATCTCTTTGTTTCCTTTAATTTGATATGTGGTAGATCTCAGACGGAGAACCGGAGTGAAAGTTATGGCCGTTTGAAGTTGAATTTTTTTTGTTGTCGTATAACTAATATATATTATGTTTATCTGATCTTCTCATAGTTTCGATTACACATGGTTCTCAACCATCTCACGAGCTTCAATTTTACTATTCGCAATGCTCAAACAGACACTCGAAGGAGAATTTATGCATATTTTTGTGAGTTGTGGGTTTCTTAGTTTTTTAGGCGCTAGGAGGGTTGCTCAATTTAAATTGACAATAACATCTACTATGGGTTTTCATTTTTGACATACCACATATCAAATCAAATATTGTGAAAATATACACTCTCTGGTAACCACTGGAACCCTTTCTGACAATCTTCAACCCCCCAAAAGACACAAAATCCCTTTGGATGGTCAAAAGATTGGCTTCTGGTATCCGTTTTGCAATAACTTCTTCTATGGGTGTCCGTTTTTCCTCTACCAGATATCAAATCGATGCTTGAGACTAGACCTTCACTCTAATAACAACTGAATCACCTTCTCACATCCTTGAAGGCTCAAAAAGGTACTTAAACCCTCCAAAATACCATCACATCTACTCCGGGAGTCCGTTTTGGATCTACCTTATATCAAATCGAAGCTTTCAACTAGATCTACACATCTATGACCAATAAAAATACGTTATCGCTTTCTTAAATACCCAAAAGGTCCTTAAGTCCTCTAAATGACCATATCTTCTGCTCTGGGTGACCGTTTCACCTCTACCACATATCAAATTGAAACTTGCGACTAGCTCTACACATCTGTAACAACCATGAACAACTAAATAACCCTAACAAACCATGAATAACCCCATAAACACTAGAACCCATTAGAAACCATGAAAAAAAATAAAAAAACCCTAACAAATGCTAACAAACACTAACAATCCCTAAAAACCCGTAACAAACCCTAACAAACCCTAAAAAACCCCAAAAAACCCAAAAAACATAACAAAACCAAAAAAACCCTAAAAAACTCTAACATTCCCTAACAAACCCCATGAAGCACTCAGAAACCCCAATAAACACAAAAAACCCAAAGAAACCCTAAAAAACCCCTAAAAAACTAAGAAACCCTAACATAACCCTAAAATACCTAACAAAACTATAAGAAAACCTAAGAATCACTAACACAACCTTAGAAACCCTAACTCACCCTTAGAAACCCTAAAAACCCTTAGAAACCCTAACACACCCTTAAAAACCCTAGCACACCCTTAGAAACCCCAACACACCCATAGAAACCCTAACCTTTCGCAGGCTAGACGGGTCTGCTTGATTAATTCTATTATCACCTCAATGCTTGTTCATGAATTTCCCATTTATGTATTTCTGGAGAGTCTCATCAAAAGCTTAAATACCAAAATAAGAAACTTTTCTTGGACAGGTTCTATTTCTCAATGTAAACTGGTCTCTATTTCCTTCAAACATTGAACAAAGCCGCTTGATATGGGTGGGCATGGTATCAAGGGCCTGCGACGTTTCAACGATGCTATAATTGGGAAATTTACTTGGGGCTGGCTCGATCCTCAGAATGACGTACTTGACTTTCTCAAGGAAAGATTCATGCGTAGAATGTATGAGGGATTTACGGGGTATCTTTCCTCCTCGATCTGGATGACCTTAAGATCCTCGTACAAAGTCATTATGTCCAAAGAAAAATGGATTTTGTCCAGGAATTCTAATATGAAGTAATAGTCTACATCATGGTTGGAACAACCCATCCCAAAGTTTTTGACGCTGCCGCATGACCTGAAGAATCATACCGTTGCTGATCTCGTACGGCAATGTGATGAATCAATTTCCCCCCTTTGGGATAGTATTGCTATGCAAGTTCAATGGTATATTTTTTCTTATATTGACACTCTCATCTGGATGCCCAACATGGTTTGAAAATTCAATACCTGTGATTACTACCAGTGGAAGTGCCCTCCAGGTCCTGTCTCGCCACCATGGATGATTAAATTCAGGACACCTTTCATTCCCCCTTCACACATAACTCTTATCTGGAATATTTGGCGAAATAGGCTTCTGACACATGATCAGCTCCATCTTGTTGAATGGAAACTTACTACTATCTGTTTCTTTTACAGGAAAGATGAGGAGAGTTGAAACCATATTTTCTTACATTGTACCTTTGCTGCGGAGCTATGAAACTACCTATCACAGAGTTTTGGGCTGGCCTTTTGTTTGAAAGAGACGATTTGTGACTTCCTGCGTTCACTGGTGGAGCTGAACTGGACCGACCAGGTCCGAAATACGCTACTAGTCGTGGTGGCTGCGACCATCATTACGTTTGGGCTTCCCAGAACGCAACTGCCTTCAATCGACATCCCCTCTCGCTACAGGGGGGAGTGGTGATGATCCACAAGGCAATACACAGTGCCTCACCGATACAAACAGGTTTGATGTTTTATGATGTCGATGATATGATCGTGTTGCATTCACATGGTGTGGCTCGAAGGATCAAAAAACCATTGGTCATGAAGTATGTTAGATGGATCCCTCCACTTCCATCATGGATAAATGTTAACGTTGATGGCGCGTCCCTTGGAGCTCCTGGCCCGTAGGGGTGTGGTAGCGTCTTCCGTGCCTCTCGGGGATTCTTGAAGGGCTTCTTCTTTCAGTTTCTTGGGGATGGATATGCTTATTAAGCGGAGCTGTGGGGGATTATAAATCCTCTGAAGTTTTCATGCCAGTTCAATTGGTCACAGATTTGTATTGAATCAGATTTGATGCATGCGGTTGCTGCCTTAAAGTGAATTTCCATGGATGTTCCTTGGAGACTTTTTCCGCATTGGATTGAGTGCCTTGACCTGTCTAAGAACCTAAACCTAAATGTGCGGCACGCTTACATGGAAGCTAATTCGGTTGCTAAATCCCTCTCCAAACAGGTGATTCAAGAGAGATCCTCAATGTTGTCTTTTTCCACCCCATATTATTGTATTCCGTTCTTGGACTCAGATGAGAAGGGTGGAATTCACAATCGCCCTTGCAGGACCATCTTGTAGCTGTCTCATTTATGTTTTAATTTATTTTGGGGGGCTAGGCTTGCCTAGCCCTGAACCTCTTCTGCCCTTAGAAACCCTAACCTGCCCATAAAAAACCCTAACTCACCTTTAGAAAACCTAACACACCCTTAGAAACCCTAACAAACACTTATACACCCTAAATCACTCTAATAAGAACTAATAAATCCTAACAAACCCTTCCAACTAATAATAAACCATAATAAACCCTAATAAACCCTAAACCCCACTACTAAACCCTAATAAACACAAATAAAAATTAATAAACACTAAAACCCCTATTAGACCCTAATAAAAGCTAGAAAATACCTAAAAACCCAAATATACAACAAAAACGCTATTCAACCATTCAAAATGTTAATATTAACAAAAAACCCCTAACAAACCCAGCAAAACCTGACAAAACCCTAAAAAAACCAAAAAAACCAAAAAAACCAAAAAAACCCTAAAAACCATAAAAAAACATAAAAAATCCTAATAAACTGTAAAAACCGCTAAAAACCATAAAACCCCTAAAAACCTGAAAAAACTGAAAAAACCCCAAAAAGAAACATAAAAACCCTAAAAAACCTCAAAAAATTCTCAAAAAAACCTAAAAAAACTCTAAAAACCTAAAATCCAAAAAAATTGATACAACCCCCAAAAACGCCTACAAATGCCTAATAAACCCTAATAAATCCTAAATAAACCTAAAAAAGGTCTATAAACCCAATAAAAATCTATTAATGCCTACAAAATCCCAATAAAACCCTAATATATAATAAAAATGCTAATAAACTGTAACAAAACCTAAAGAACATTAATAAACCCTAAAGAACCCTAATAAATCATAATGAACCATATTAAACTCTAAAGAACACTAAAAACCCTAATGAACACAAAAAATTCTAAAAAACATTATATAAACCCTAAAAACTACTATAATACCCAAACAAATCCTAAAACACACTAAAAAAACCCTAAAAACCCCTATCAATCCCAAAAAAACAAATAAACCCATAACCCCCCCCCCAACCATTAAAAGGCCATCAGATACCATAAAAAATCGTAAACACCTGTTAACAACCCTTAAAAACCCTAAAAAACTCTACAAACCATAAACAACCATTAAAACCCTAAAAATGCTACATAAAGAAAAAAATGCAACATAAACCCAAAAAATGCTTCTTAAACCCTAAAATAACTACATAAACCCTAGAACTATAACAGAAACCCTAAAAAACACAACATAAACCCTAAAAACGCAACATAAACATTAAAAAATGCTACATAAAAACCTAAAAACACAATATAAATGCTAAAACACTCAATGAACCCTAAAAACATTACATAAACCCTATAAAATGCAACATAAATGCTAAATCACCCTTAAAATGCTATATAAACCCAGAAAACGCAACATACACCCTAAAAATGCAATATAAAGCATAAACCCTAAACACGCTACTTAAACCCTAAAAACATTACATAAACTCTAAAAATGATACATAAAATCTAAAACTTCTAACCAAGCCCTAAAATTGCTACATAAACACTAAAAATGCTACATAAACTCTAACAACGCAACACAAACCCCAACAAATGTTGAAAAAACCCAAAATACACTTTAAAATCCTCAAAAATATTAAACCCTAATATACCATAATATAAAAAATTAAACCCTAATAAACACCTAATAAACTCTAATAATCCCAAAAAACACCTTATAATCCCTAAAATCTTATGAAACTCTACTCAACATTAATAAAACACAAAAAATACCTAATAAACCCTAATAAATGATAATAAAACCTAATAAACCCTAAAAAAATGTTAGGAAAACCTAAACAACACCAATCAACCCTAATAAACACCCAAAAACCCCTAAACACCCTAATAAACCATAAATAAATCCATATAAACCCTACTCAACCCTAAAAAACCTTAACACACCATAATAACCCCTAATAAAACCCTAAAAACCCTAATAAAGAAAAAAAATTCTATTATACCTTAAAAAATCCCTTTAAACCCTAATAAACTCTAATATAACCTAATAAACCCTAAAAACGCTAACAAACAATAAACAAATTGATCACAAACAATAAAAACACACTATATTACCTAAAAAGACGTAAAAACTCTAATATAACCTAATAAAGAAATAAACACTAATATACCATAAACATACCTAGAAACCCTAATAAACCATAGTCAGCTCAAATATAACCAAAGAAACCATAAAACGCTCACTATAAAAAAATGCTCAGAAATAGTAAAAACACGCTATATTATCTAAAAAGACCTAACAAACACTAATATAACCTAATAAAACTAAAAAACTAATAAACCATTAAAAAAACATATAAACCCTAAAATCCCTAATAAGCCCTAATAAAAATGTATAAACTCAAATAAAACCATTATAAAACCCTAAAAATACCTTCTCAACCCTAATAAACCTTGACACGCCATAACAAAACCTAATAAAACCCAACTAAACCACAATAAACAAAAAAACAAAAACAAACCCTTAAAAATCACTAGAATCCCTAATAAATCATAATATATTCAAATAAAAGCTACTAAACCATTCAAAATGCTCACAAACACTTAAAACACGCTAATAAAACCAAAAAATTCATAACAACTCCTCATATATATTAACAAAAACTAAAAAACACTCATATACCCTAGTAAAAACACTAACAAACCCTAGTAAACCCTAAAAATCCATAACAAACCCTAATAAACCCTACTCAACCCTAATAAAACCTTAAAGATACCAACTCAGCCCTAATAAAACCCTAAAAATACATACTCAACCCTATTAAACCTTAACACACCATAATAAACCATAATAAACCCCACTAAACCCTAAAAACGCAAATATACCATTAAAAGCCCTAAAACCCCTAATAAATGCTAATAAAACATAACAGAGCTTAAAAGAGCTAATAAACCCAAATAAACACTACTAAACACTAAAACCCCAAATATAACCGCTTAAAAATTAATAAACCATAATAAACGCTAATAAATCCTAAACATAACCAAATATACCATAATATACCATAATATACCCTAATAAGCCCAAGTCAATTATAATAAAACCCTAAAAATACCTAATAAACCCTAATAAACCTTAACACACCATAATAAACCCTAATAAAATCCTAATGACCCCAACCAAACCCTAAAAAATGCTAATATACCATTAAAAACCCCTAAAACCCTAACGAACTATAATAAATGTTAATAACACCTAAAAATCCTAAAAAATGATAGTAAACCCTAAAAATACCTCTAATAAAAATAGTAGTAATAAAGCACGTGCATGTGCATATCCATGTGCATGGTTTACACAATAAATCATAACACAAGTGCATGTGCATATGCCTGCTCATTTTCTTGTGAATGATAATAAATAAAAAATTATAAATAATAACACATGTGAATTTCATGTGTATGTGCATGTGCATGTGAATGATAATAAACAATAATTAATTACACTCATATAAGTTCATGTTCATTTGCATGTGCATGGTAATAAACAATAAATAAAAACCAAGTACAAATGAATGTGCATTTTAATGTGAATTATAATAAATAATAAATAATAACACATGTGATAATAGAATAATGCACATGAATTGCGTGTGCACGTGCATTAGAATAAATAATAATAACACATGTGATAACAGAATAACGCAAGTGTATTGCATTTTCATGTGCATGATAGTAAATAATATATAATAACGCGCATGCTTGTGCATTTATTGGTAATGATAATGATAAAGACGCATGCACGTGCATGGTAATAAATAATAAATAACAATGCACGTGCATGTGCATTTGTATTTGACGATACAAACAACAACAAGAAGAAGAAGAAGAAGAATTATTATAATAAAATAATAATAATAATAATAGAATAATGCAAGTGCATTTCATGTGCACGTCATAGTATTAAATAATATATAAATAATAATAAATAAGAACACACTTGCATGCGCATGTACATTTACATTTGATGATAATATTAATAATTCAAATAGTAATAATAATAATAATAATAATAATAACAACGCATGCACGTGCATGGTAATAAATAATAAATAACAAGGCACATGCATGTGCATTTTCATGTGATAATGATAATAATAATGATAATGATGATGATAATTATTATTATTATAAAAAAACCTTGATAATAATAATAATAAAATAATAATACAAGTGCATTGCATATGCACGTACATGGTAATAAATAATAAATAATAATGCATGTGCATCTACATTTGCATGTGATGATAGTAATAATAACAGCAGTAGTAATAGTAGTAGTAGTGGTGGTGATAATAGTAGTAGTACCAATTCATATGATTATAGAATATTGCATGTGCATTACATGTGCATGTGTATGGTAATAAATAATAACTCATGAGCATTTTATTTGCATGTGATGATGATGATGATGATGATAATAATAGTATTATTAATAATAATAATAATAACAACACATGTGATAATAGAATAACACAAGTTCATTGAATGTGTGTGTATGTGCATTTGCATGTGATGATAACAACAACAACAACAACAACAATAACAACGACCACAATAATAATAACAGCAATAATAATAACAATGCCTGTGATAATAAAATAACGTGTGTGCGTTTCATGTGCATGTGCATGGTAATAAAAATATAATAATAACGCACCTGTATGTGCATGTGCATTTCCATGAGATGATGATGATAATAATAATAATAACCTTAATAATAAGTTATAGTTTTTTGAAAAAATAGCAGACAGGGAAAAAGTTCTAGAAATGGTGTCTCAAAAATCCTATCAAATCACAAAGTCATTAAAAAAGGAATAAATTCTTATTCAGGTGTCCATTTATGCTTCATGAATAGTCAAACTAAATCTCATGGAACAAACTATGATAAAAATAGGTGTCTGAGGCCAAACAGACACACAAATCTGATGTTATGGGTGTTTTAAAAAAATTGATAGGGATCTAGACACGAAAATGGAGTTTTGGAAGCCTTATAATGGGTTTTTGGGATTTTGGGGTCCCAAACACGACTTGACCTTTGTTCAAGTTATTATTATTCATGTATTTCTTCATTGCATTCGATTTGATATGTGGTAGAGCTCAAATGGACAACCGGAGTGAAAGTTATGGCTGTTTGAAGTTGAACTTTTTTTTGAGTGGTATAACTAATTTATCATCTATTTCTTTGATCTTCTCACAGTTTTGATTAGTCTTGGTCCTCACTCCACTCACGAGCTTCGATTTTACTAGTCACAACACTCAAATGGACCCCCTAAGGAGAGGTTATGCCTATTTTAGTGAGTTGCGGGTTTCTTAGGTTTTTAGGCGCTAGGGGGGTTGCTCATTTTAAAACAAAAATAACCTCTTCTACATATGTTAATTTTGGATCTACCACATATAAAATTGAAGATTGTGAAAAGATACACACTATGGTAAACATTGGAACCCTTTCTGACATTCTTTGACCCCTAAAAAACCAAGAATACCTTTCGATGGTCAAAATATTGGCTTCTGGTGTCCGTTTTGCAATAAATTCTTCTATGGGTGTCCGTTTTGCCTCTACATCATATCAAATCAAAGCTCAAGACTAGACCTACACTCTTATAACTAGTGAAGCACCTTCACACATCCATGAAGGCCCAAAAAGGTGATTAAACCCTCCAAAAGACCATAAATTCTACTCTAGGAGTCCGTTTTGCCTCTACCAAATATCAAATCATAGCTTTCATCTAGATTTGCACATTTGTGACCAATAGGAACATCTTATCACATTCTTAGAGACCCAAAAGGTCCTTGAGTCCTCCAAATGGCCACACAGAACACTAACAAACCCTAACAAACCCTAACAAATGCTAACAAACACTAACAAACCCTAACAAACCCCATAAACCCTAAAAAAACATAACAAAACCTAAAAACCCCTAAAAAAACCTAACAATCCCTTAAAACCCCAAGAATACCTAAGAACCCCCAATAAGCACAAAGGACCTAAGAAATCCTAAAAACCCCTAAGAAACCATAAAAACTCTAACATAACCGTAAAAACACTAAAACCCTAACAAAACCCTAAGAAAACCTAAGAAACACTAACACAACCTTAGAAACCCTAACACACCCATAGAAACCCTAACACACCCTTAGAAACCCCAACACACCCCTAGAAACCCTAACACTCCCTTAGAAACACTTAGAAACCATAACTCACCCTTAGAAACCCTAACTCGCCCATAAAAACCCCAACCCACCATTAAAAACCCTAACACACTCTTAGAAACCCTATCAAACCCTTAGACACCCAATATCTCTCTAATAAGAACTAATAAATCCTAAATAACCCTACCAACCAATAATAAACCATAATAAACTTTAATAAACCCCAAATCCCACTACTAAACCCTAAAACCCTATTAGACACCAATAAAAGCAACAAAATACCTAATAACCCAAATATACAACAAAAACACTATTAAACCATTCAAAATGATAATATTCACAAAAAAACCCTAGCAAACCCAGCAAGACCTCACAAAACACTAAAAAAACCATAAAAACCCAACAAAACCCAAAAAACCCTAAAAAAACCCTAAAACCCTAAAACCCTACAAATTCCTAAAAAACCGTAAAAAACGCTAAAACCCCTAAAAACCAAAAAACCAAAAAAACCTGAAAACAATCCTAAAACCCATAAAACCACCAAAAAACCTCAAAAAACCCTAAAAAACCTAAAAAACGCTAAAAACACTAAAAAGCCTAAAAATGCATACCAAAACCCTAACGAACCCTACAAAACCCTTAAAACCACTAAAAACCCCTAGTAAACCCTAAAAATTTCCAAAGAAACCCTAATACACCCTAAATAACCCAAAAAAGCCTAAAAACACTAAAGAATCCTAAAGAACCACCAAAGCCACTAACAACGCTACATAAACCCTATCAATTACTACAAAAACCCAAAAAAATTCTTCGAAACCCACGAAACACAATAAAACCACAAAAAATACTAAAATAACCCTAACAAAGATTAAAAATCCAAACACATCCATAAAACCCAAAAAAAATGCATAAAAACCCAAACAACTCAAACAAACCGTAACAAAAGCTAAAAACCCAAAAAAACGAACAAACCCTAACAACCACTAAAAACCCCTAATAAGCACTAATAAACCCTAATAACCCATTAAACCCACTATTAAACACTAAAAACCCTAATAAACATTAATAAATCGTAATAACCTCTAATAAACCCTAAAAACTCTATTATACCCTAATAAATGTTACAAAATCACTAAAACCCCTAATATACAATAAAAAAACTATTAAACCATAATAAACCCTAATAATCACTAAAAACTCTATCAAACCTGACAAAACGCTACAGAAATATCTAAATAATAGACTACAGAACCCTATAACCCACTAATAAACCCTAAAAAACCCTAATAACCCCAAAAAAAAATCATAACAAACCCTAACAACCCCAAATTAGTCGTAAAAAATAATATCAATGCCAAATAAATCATAACAAATTGAAAC
Source organism: Viscum album (assembly GCA_963277665.1). NCBI lineage: Eukaryota > Viridiplantae > Streptophyta > Magnoliopsida > Santalales > Viscaceae > Viscum > Viscum album. The sequence continues at coordinate 3,260,539 of CAUJRU010000033.1, forward strand.
AAACCATAAAAAACCCCTAATAAATCTCAATAAACCCTAACAAATCATAATAAACCCTAATAAATCATAATAAACCCAAATACATGTTACTAAACCCTAAAAAATAAAATAAACCATAATAAATCCTAAATAACCCTAAAAAAGGTTGATAAACCCTAGAGAAAGCTACTAATGCCTATCAAAGCCCAATAAAACCCTTATATACAATAACAAATTCTAATAAACTATTAAAAATCCTAAATAACACTAATAAACCCTAAATAACCCTAATAAACCCAAAAGAACCATATTAAACTCTAAAGAACACTAAAAACCCTAATGAACCCAAAAAAATGCTAAAACACATTATATAAACCCTAAAAACGACTACAATTCCCAAACATACCCTAAAACACACTGAAAAACCCTAACAACCCCTATCAATCCCAAAAAAACAAATAAACCCATAACCCCCCCCCCCCCCCCCAAAAAAACAATTAAAAAGCCATCATATACCATAAAAACCCATAAAAATTCGTTAACAACCCTAAAAACCCTAAAAAACACAAAAAACCATAAAAAACCATTAAAACCCTAAAAAAGGCTTCAAATAGATACATAAACCCTAAAAACGTTACAAAAAACCTAAAAAATGCAACAAAAACTGTAAAAAGGCAACATAAACCAAATAACGCTACATAAAACCAAAAAACGCAATGTATGACCTATAAGCCCATCCTAAACCCTAGAACTTTAACATAAACCCTAAAAAACACAACAAAAACGCTAAAAAACAAAACATAAACATTAAAAAACACTACATAAAACCTAAAAACATAATATAAACCCTAACAACACTAGATGAACCCTAAAAACATTATATAAACCCTAAAAAATGTGACATAAACGCTACATCACCCCTAAGAAGGCTACATAAACCCAAAAAATGCAACATAAACCCTAAAAATGCTACATAAAACCTAAACCCTAAACAAACTACATAAACCCTAAAAACAATACATAAACCATAAAATGATACATAAAACCAAAAATTGCTAACTAAACCCTAAAAATGCTACATAAACACTAAAAATGCTACATAAACTCTAACAATGCTACAAAAACCCTAAAAAATGCTACAAAAACCCTTAAGATGCTTCAAAACCCTCAAAAATATTAAACCCTAATATACCATAATATAAAAAATTAAACCCTAATAAACCCATAATAAACCCCTAACGAACCACTAAAGCCACTAACAACACTACATAAACCCTATCAATTGGTACAAAAAAATGAAAAATGCTTTAAAACCCACAAAACACAACAAAACCCCAAAAACAATAAAATAACCCTAACAAAGCATAAAAAATCCAAACACACCCATAAAACCCAAAAAAAATCTTAAACCCCCAAACAAATCAAACAAACCGTAACATACCCTAAAAACCCTAACAAAACCAGACAACCCGTAACAACTACTAATAACCCCTAAGAACCACTAAGAAGAAACCTTATTAGATGGCGGCGCACTCACCGGGTGCTCTCTCTCTCGAAGAGATTCCTAGGGTTTTCTAATGGTGATGGTGGTGGCAGACCTTTTCCCCTTCCCTCTCGTGCTCTTGGGGGGTGCTCTTGGCGGCAATAGGCTAGTGAGGTGTACTTCGGTGTGGCAATGGTTCATCGGGGGCTTTGTTTTTTCTAAGCGACAATGTAGGTTGGGTGTTCGGATTTGGAATCTCTCACAACCTTTCCATATCGTGCTTATTGGGGAAGATGTCAGCAACAGTGGGCCTCAACAACGTTCTCCAGACCACCGATGGGAGGTTTTTTCTGGCAGCTTTCTCCTTTCTGAGTGGTGCAGTTTCTCAAGATTCCAGCATCCCTAGAAGCGCGAAAATATATTTCTTCGGTTTGGATTTGGTCTTCCAGAAACGATGCTTCTTCCTTGCTTCTGATTTCATATTCCCGATCTCACGATGCATATGAAGATCGGAGATTTTCTGCAAGAGGTGATGTGGTCAACGAGGTTGTTGGTTTTGGTCTTCAGACGCGGATCAGGGTTTTTCCAGATCTGGGATTTCCATGGATGGGTGAGCATGCTCGTGGGTTTTATTGGTGAAGAAGGTGGTTTTGGTGTGTTTGGAGGTTACATGTTCATTTTTCTGGTCTCTTAGATCTACTTCACGCTTTTGATGTTGGGCTTGCTAAGTTGCGATATGTTATGGAGGATGCTCTAGTCTGTGGTTTACATTATTTTGGCTGGCTTGGTTGTGATCTGTTGAGGGTCCTGGATGATTTTTTATTATTTTTCTCTATTTTGTTGATGCTTCAATGGCCTTCAGTGTGTGCAGGGAGGAGAGACAAGGTGTTTTTTGCTACTTCTTCACAAGGCATTGAATGAGTTCCTGGCTGTTGGAATTTTTGGTTCAGGATGAAGCTTGGAGCTGATGGTTTTGCTTTTCTAGCGATGGATCTTCATGTGGAGGAGGTGCTAGAAGCTGAAAATGGTGTGAATCAATTCTGCTCGATTTTTGGCTGTGTGTTGGACTTGGATGCAGGTGCTGATGTTCTTGCTTTTCTTTCTTATGAATGGGTGCTGCTGGTTGTGAGTTTTTGGTTGCTGGATGGTCTTTGGGCTATGTGGCTTGCTTCTAGGTGTGGGCATTGGCGCTCCTGCACTGCTTTTGTTAATCCATTGCTTGTCGTTGGCTGGTTGAAAGGTCCGGGTGGCAGTACTAATGCATAGTGTTTAGATGATCTGCTGGGTGAATACTGGAATTGGATGCTGGTGTGTGGCTGCTCACCGTTGTCGTTCCCCTAGACTCGTGCACCCACCTATTCTCTTACTACCCTTCAAAAAACACTGGGCCACATCTTGGTCTGGATTGATGGTGTATAGGTTGGTTTTTGGGATGGTTTTGGTGGTTTAGCTCGGCATCAATGGTGCGTCTCGGTGGGGCGGTATGTTTAAGTGGTGCGGGTTTGATAAACTTATGTTGGAGTACATGCTGATGGTTGCCAATCTCGGTACGGTGCTGAAATAAGGTGTTGATGTGGCTGGGCTTTTCTGTGGTGCTTCTAATATCGTTCTAATGAATGTGGATGAGGCTATTGTCATGGTTACGGTGATGATGAATGATGGTTGCTGACTGGATGGGAGGTGATGATGGGGACTTTTCAGTTTTTCTGTTCCTTTTGGTTTTGGTGTGTGTTTTTTTGTGTCTTTTGGTTTTTTTTGTAACATATCCTAATAGCGCCAAATAAATCACAAAAAAACTAAACCAAACCATAACAAACAGCTAATAAACTGCAATAAACCCTAACAAATCATAATAAACCCTAATAAATCGTAATAAACCCAAATACATGTTACTAAACCCTAAAAAATAAAATAAACCCCAATAAACCCTACTAAATCCCAAATAACCCCAAAAAATGTTGATAAACCCTAGAAAAAGCTATTAATGCCTACAAAGCCCAATAAAAACCTAATATACAATAAAAAATGCTAATATAACCTCTTAAAAATTAATAAACAATAATGAACGATAATAAACTCTAATAAATCCTCAACATACCCAAATATACCATAATATACCCTAATAAACTCAACTCACTCCTAATAAAGCCCTAAAAATACCTAATAAACCCTAATAATCCTTAACACACCATAATAAACCCTAATAAATTCTTAATAACCCCCACCAAACCCTAAAAAACACTAATATACCATTAAAAACCCTAAAACCCTAACAAATCATAATAAATGTTAATAACACCTAAAATTTATAAAAAATGCTAGTAAACCCTAAAAAATACCTCTAATAATAATAATAGTAATAATGTACGTGCATGTGTATATGCATGTGCATGGTTTGAACAATAAATCATAATGCATGTGCAAGTGCATATGCCTGCACATTTGCATGAGAATGATGATAAATAATAAATTATAAATAATAACGCAAGTGAATTACATGTGAATGTGCATGTACATGTGAATGATAATAAATAAATAAATAATAACGCACATCCAAGTGCATGTGCATGTGCATGTGCATGTGCATGTGTATGTGCATGTGCATGTGCATGTGCATGTGCATGGTAATAAACAATAAATATTAACCAAGTCCACATGAATGTGCATTTTCATGTGAATGATAATAAATAATAAATAATAACACATGTTATAATAGAATAAGGCACGTGCATTGTGTGTGCACGTGCATGAGAATAAATAATAATAACACATTTGATAATAGAATAACGCAAGTGCATTGCATTTACATGTGCATGATATTAAATAATATATAATAATGCACGTGCATGTGCATTTACATGTAGTGATAATGATAATGACGAATGCACGTGCATGGTAATAAATTATAAATAACAACGCACGTGCATGTGCATTTGTATTTGATGATACAAAAAAAATATTAATATTAATAATAATAATAGAATAACGCATGAGCATTTCTTGTGCACGTGCATAGTAGTAAATAATAAACAAATAATAATAAATAAGAATGCACATGCATGTGCATGTGCCTTTACATTTGATGATAATATTAATAATACTAATGGTAATAATAATAATAATAACGCATGCATGTGCATGGTAATAAATAATAAATAACAATGCACATGCATGTGAATTTTCATGTGATAATAATAATAATAATGATAATGATAGTGATGATAATAATAATAATTATAATAAAAATTGTGACAATAATAATAATAATAATAAAATAATACAAGTGCATCACATATGCATGTGCATGGTAATAAATAATAAATTATAATGCACGTGCATCTTCATTTGGATGTAATGATAGTAATAATAACAATAGTAGTAATAATAGTAGTAGTAGTGGTGATAATAGTAGTATTTTCGATGCATGTGATAATAGAATATTGCTTGTTCATTACGTGTGCACGTGCATGGTAATAAATAATAACGCTCGTGCATTTCATTTGCATGTGGTGATGATGATGATAAAAATAATAATATTAATAATATTAATAATAACAACACATGTGATAATAAAATAACGCATGTGCATTAAATGTGCTCGTATGTGCATTTGAATGTGCATTTGCATGTGATAATAATAACAATATCAACAACAACAACAACAACCCCAATAATAATAATAATAATAATAATAATAATAATAACCACGCATGTGATAATAATATAACATGTGTGCATTGCATGTGCACGTGCATGGTAATAAAAATATAATAATAATGCACGTTCATGTGTATGTGCAAGTAGATGAGATGATGATGATAATAATAATAATAATAGTAATAATAAGTTATAGTTGTTTAAAAAATAGCAGACAGGACACAAATGCTAGAAATGGGGTCTCGAAAAACCTAACAAATCACAGAGTCATTGAAAAAGGCATAACTTCTTGTCCGGGTGTCCATTTCCGCTCTTTGAATAGTCAAACTGAATCTCAGGGAATTTACTACGATAAAAACAGGTGTCGAAGGCTGAATAGACACATATATTATAATTTATGACCATTTTAAGAAAAATTTGACAGGGATCCGTACATGGAAATGGAGTTCTGGAGGCCTTATGATGGGTTTCTAGGATTTTATGGTCTCAAAAGTGACTTGAACTATGTTCAAGTCATCCATTTGCATATATGTCGTCTCTACTTTCGATTTGATATGTGGTAGAGCTCAAACGGACAACCAGAGCAAATGTTATGGCCGTTTGAAGTTGGACATTTTTTGGAGTGGTATAATTAATATATCTTATATTTCATTGATCTTCTCCTAGTTTATATTAAACTTGGTCTTCACTCATCTCACAATATTAGATTTGACAGGTCACAGAGCTCAAACGGACACCGAAAGGAGAAGTTATGTCTATTTTAGTGAGTTGTGGGTTTCTTAAATTTTTAGGTGCTAGGAGAGTTTCTCAATTTAAAACGAAAATAACTTCTACTATGTGTGTTCATTTTGGCTCCATCACATATCAAATCGAAGATTGTGAAAATATACACACACTGGTAACCACTAAAACCATTTTTGACATTATCCAACCCCCCCAAAAAATGCAAAATCCCTTTGGATGGTCAAAAGATTGGCTTCTGGTGTCCGTTTTGCAATAACTTCTTCTATGGGTCTCCCTTATGCCTCTACCACATATCAAATCGAAGCTTCCGACTATTCCTACACTCCTATAACCACTAAATCACCTTCTCACATCCTTGAAGGCCCAAAAAGGTACTTAAACCCTCCAAAAGACTATAACTTATACTTTGGGAGTCCATTTTGCCTCTACCACATATGAAATCGAATATTTCTATTATATCTACACATATGTTACCAATAGAAACACCTTATCACGTTCTTAAAGTCTCAAAAGGTCCTTACGTCTTCAAAATGACCATAAATTCTACTCTGGGTGTCCGTTTCACCTCTACCACATATCAAATGGAAGCGTGGTACTAGCTCTACACATCTGTGATAACCATGAACAACTAAATAACCCTAAAAAGCATGAATAACCCCATAAACACTAAAAACCACTAAAAACCATGCAAAACCCTAAAAATCCCTAACAAATCCCAAAAAACCCTAAAAACATAACAAAACCTAACAAACCCTAACAATCCCTAAAAACCTCAAGAAGAACTAAGAAATCCCAATAAACCCAAAAAAACCCCAAAGAAACCCTAAAACCCCCCTAAGAAACTATAAGAAACCCTGAAAAAACCATAACAAAACCCTCATCAAACATAAGAATCACTAAAAACCCCTTAAAAACCCTAACACACCCTTAGAAACCCTAACACACCCTTAGAAACCCTAGAATACCCTTAGAAACCCCAACACACCCATAGAAACCCCAACACCACCTTAGAAACCCTTTAAAACCATAACAAACCCTTAGAAACCCTAACCCCCCCATAAAAACCCTAACCCACCCTTAGAAACCATAACACACCCTTAAAAACCCTAAAAAACACATAGACACCCTAAATCACTCGAATAAGCAGTAATAAATCCTAACAAACCCTACCAACCAATAATAAACCACAACAAACCCTAATAAATCCTAAAGCCCACTAGAAAACCCTAATAAACACTAATAAATCATAATAAACCCTAAAAACCCTATTAGAACCCAATAAAAGCTACAAAAATACCTAAAAACCCAAATATACAACAAAATGGCTATAAAACCATTCTAAATTCTAAAATTTAGAAAAAAACCCAAAAGAACCCGATAAAACCAGAAAAACCCCTAAAAAACCCTAAAAACCTGAAAAACCCTAAAAACCCTAAAAACCCTAAATACCATTAAAAAAATCCTTAAACCCCTAAAAAACTCCAAAAAAACCACAAAAAAATCACTAAAAACCCTAAAAACCCCTAAAAACACAAAAAAATGCTAAATGCCTAAAAATGCCTAAGAAACCCTAACCAACCCTATGAAACCCTTAAAACCCCTAGAAAACCCTAAAAAACTCAAAAAAAACCCTAATACCCCATAATGAACCCTAAAGGACCCAAAAAACCCCAAAAGAACCACTAAAGCCACTAATAATGCTACATAAACCATAACAATTGCAACAAAAAACCAAAAAATGCTTCAAAACCCACAAAACGCAACAAAACCCCAAAAAAATGCTAAAATAACCCAACAAAGCATAAAAAATCCAAACACACCAATAAAAACCAAAAATATTCATACAACTCCAAACAACTCAAACAAACCGGAACAAACACTAAAAACCCTAACAAAACCAAACAAACCCTAACAACCAATATTAACCCCTAAGACCCACTAATAAACCTTAATAACACCTAAAACCCACTATTAAACCCTAAAAACCTTGATAAACACTAATAAATCGTAGTAACCTATAATAAACTCTAACAAACTCTATTAGACCCTAATAAATGCTACAAAATCCTTAAAACCCCTAATATACAATAAAAACACTATTAAACCCTAAAACCCCCTAATAATCACTAAAAAACCTAACAAACCCGACAAAACAAATCCTAACAACACCAAATAAATCGTAACAAACTGAAACAAACCATAACAAACCCCTAATAAATAGAAATAAACACTAAAAAAATCATAATAAACCCTAATAAATCGTACTAAACCCTAATAAATAAAATAAAGCCTAATAAATTCTAAATAACCCTAGAAAATTCTAGTAATGCCTACAACAGCCCAATAAAACCCTAATATACAATAAAAACACTAATAAACTGTAACAAATCCTATAGAATAATAATAAGCCCTAAAACCCTAATAAACCCTAATGAAACATATTAAACTCTAAAGAACACTAAATAGCCCTAAAAACCCAAAAAAACACTAAAACACATTATATAATGAATAAAAATCACTACAATACCCAAACAAACCCTAAAACACATTAAAAATCCCTTACAATCCTTATCAATCCCAAAAAAACAAATAAACCCATAAACCCTAAAAAGCACTAATAAACCATAAATAAAGCCATATAAACCCTACTCAACCCTAAAAAAACCTTAACACACCATAATAAACCCTAATAAAACCCAACAAACCCCTAATAGAGAAAAAAAATGCTAGTATGCCTTAAAAAATCCCTAGAAACCCTGATAAACTCTAATATAGCCTAATGAACCCTAAAAACGCTCAAAAATAATAAAATACGATCACAAGCAATAAAAACCTACTATATTACCTAAAAGACCTAAAAACACTAATATAACTTAAAAATAAAAAAATGAAAATATACATTAAAAATCCCTAGAAACCCTAAGAAGGTGGATGGCAGCTGAATCCCCCGGATGCTCTCGCGCTCGCCTCCACTCGCGATTCTTCTTTCACGGCGTGACGGTGCCTTCCTCACAGTTGTGGCTGCTAAAGCGTCGATTTTCACAGTGCTGATGCCCCCTTCTCTCGTGGTACATTTCTTCTGGATCTGGATCTATGCTGCCCTTGCAGATTCTCTAGTGTCGGACCTAGATGAAAAAGTCAACCATGGAGGTTCAGGTCAGATCCAACCTCTGCAGCACGCGGCTTTGCAGTTTCTTGGAGAAGTGGTCCGGTTTTGGACTTTGGTGTTGTTGATCCACAGTGGAGCTGCTCAGATCGGGTTTGCATAGAGCGTGGCATCCCTTGGAGATACGGTTCAGATTCAGTTGGTTTCTCTAGTGGCTTCGTCTTCTCCAAGTGATGCTCAAGCCTCTGGTCTCGTTTTTCTTCTCGGTTTGGCTCTTGAGGCAGTGTGGCCTGGCTTTGACTGTTCTGGAAGCCGCGCATAGAGTTGTGGTTTTGGTTTGGCTTGGATTCTGAAGTGTGGCTTCAGAGAAGATCGTTTCGGCAAGAGATGATGTTAAAGTCACTTTGTAGTGGTGGAAAGGGTTTCAACGGTGGATTATGAGATGTCAAGGTGAGGCGATGTTATGCATTTTCAAACTGGGGATAGATGATTCTTGGTGGTTTCCCTAGCATTGTGTTGATCCTGGGACATTGGTGTTCCTTGATATGTTTCGGGATTTCGGATCTATCCAGACGGTGGGATTGGATTTGCACCATTTTGTGTAGAAAATGAAGGTTTGTTTTTTTTGGCTCCTCTCTTTCATATCTGTCTCATGCTATGGCTGAAGGGATCATTAAGTTTTGTTGTTTAGTGCCCAAATTTTTGTATGGTGGTTTTCTGTATGGTGATTGTTTTGGTCAAGATTTTTTGTGGATGCTGGTTTTTTGGCTCTGTGGAGTGGTGTTGGATGCTACTTTGGGTGATGTGGTTGGGTCATGGACATGGGTGCTGGTTTCCCCCATGTTGTTTCTGAAGTGCTGGCTATGCTGTGTTGTGCCATGGATGCTGAATGTTGTCCTATGTGGTGTTGCGGGTCTCGTTGTGAATCAGTGTGGATGTTGGAATTTGATTCTGTTGAGTGGTGTTGGATTCTTTCTTGCCTTTGGGTGATGTAGATGTGTTCCTAAACATGTTAATAGGTGTGAATTTCCAAAAGCTAACTGGATTTTGCTTCTTCACGGTGAGGTAGCGAAGGTGTGACCTTTGATGTTGATGCATGTCGTTCTATGATGATGGTGATTGATATTCTTGGTAAAGAGGTGACGGTTGACGAAATTGGTGCTGAGTGATGTTGGTTGATGTCTGGTTGAGAGATGATGTTGGGGATGATCATTCGTTTCTACCTTTTTTTGTTTTTTGTTTTATGTGTATTTTGGGGTTTTGGGTTCTCTTGGGTTTTGTGGGGTTGTCTAGGGTTTTTGGGTGTGGGTTGTTTGACCCAGCCCCTCCCTTGTCTGTTGTGTCTGTTCTGCCACGTCGTTTTTCTAATAAATTTGGGGGGGTTGAGACTAGCCTTACCTCTGCATCTTCCTTGCCCCTAAAAACCCTAATAAACCATAATAAACTCTAATATAACCTAAGAATCCCTAAAAAAGTTCACAAACAAAAACAAAATTCTCACAAAAAATAAAAAAATGGTGTATTATCTAAAAAGACATAACAAACACAAATATAACCAAATAAAACAAAAAAAACTAATAAACCCCTCACAAACCCTAATTAACACTAAAATTCCCTAATAAACCCTAATAAAAACTAATTAAACCCTAATAAAACCATAATAAAACACTAAAAATACTTTCTCAACCCTAATAAACCTTCACACACCACAATAAAACCTAATAAAACCCAACTAAACCCCAATAAACAAAAAAACGCAAACAAACCATTATAAATCCCTAGAAACCCTAATAAACCATAATAAATTCTAAAAAAACTAATAAACCATAAAAAATGCTCACAAACACTAAAAAGATGCTAATAAAACCTAAAAAGTCCTAACAACCCCACATATATATTAAAAAAACCAAAAAACACTCATATACCCTAATAAAAACACTAACAAACCCTAGTGAACCGTAAAAATCGCTAACAAACCCTAATTAACACTACTCAACCCTAATAAGACCCTATAGTTACCTTGTCAACCCTAATAAAAGCCTAAAAATAACTACTCAACCCTAATAAACCTTAACACTCTATAATAAACCCAAATAAAACCCTAAAAATACCTACTCAATCCTAATGAAACCCCAAAAATACTGATTAAACCCTAATAAACCTTGAGACACCATAATAAACCTAATAAAATCCTAATAACCCCCACCAAACCCTAAAAAACTCTAATATCCATTTAAAAACCCTAAAACCCTAACAAACCTTAATAAATGTTAATAACACCTAAATATCCTAAAAATGATAGTAAAATTTAAAAATACCTCTAATAATAGTAGTTTAAATAAGGCACATGCATGTGAATTGTTTAAATAACAAATCATAATGCACGTGCATATTCATATTCATTCACATTTGCATGTGAATTATATGAAATAATAAATTATAAATAATAATGCATGTGAATTGCATATGTATGTGCATGGGAATGTGAATGATAATAAATAATAAATAATTACGCACATAGAAGTGCATGTGAATGTCCAGATGCATGTGTAGGTGCATATGCATGGAAATAAACAATAAATAATAACCAAGTTCAGATGAACTTGCATTTGCATGTGAGTGATAATAAATAACAAATAATAACACATGTGATAATAGAATAACGCACTTGCATTTCATGTGCACGTGCATTAGAATAAATAATAATAACACAAGTGATAATAGAATAATGCAAGTGCACTACATTTACATGTGCATGATAATTAATAATATATAATAATTCACGGGCATGTGCATTTACATGTAATGATAATGATAATGACACATGCACGTTCATGGTAATAAATAATAAATAACAACGCACGTGCATGTGAATTTGTATTAGATGATACAAACAACAATAAAAAAAAGAATAATAATAATAATAATAATAATAATAGAATAACGCACGTTCATTTCATGTGTACATGCATAGTAGTAAATAATAAATAAATAATAATAAATAAGAACGCACATGCATGTGCATGTGCATTTACATTTGATGATAATATTAATAATAATAATAATAATAATAATAATAATAATAATGCATGCACGTCCATGATAATAAATAATAAATAACAACGCACATGCATTTGCATTTGCATGTGATAATGATAATAATAATGATAATGATAATAATAATAATAATAATAAAAAGTGATAATAATAATAATAATAAAATAATAATAATACAAGTGCATTGCATATGCACGTACATGGTAATAAATATTAAATAATAATGCACGTGTATCTACATTTTCATGTGATGATAGTAATAATAACAGTAGTAGTAATAATAGTAGTAGTGGTGGTGATAATAGTAGTAGTACTATTGAATATGGTAATAGAATATTTCATGTGCATTACGTGTGCATGTTTATGGTAATAAATAATAACTCACGTGAATTTCATTTTCATGTGATGATGATGATGATGATGATGATAATAATAATATTATTAATAATAATAACAACGCTTGTGATAATAGAATAACACGCGTTCATTGAATGTGCGTGTATGTTCAATTGGATGTGCATTTTCATGTGATGATAATAACAAAAAAAACAACACCACCAACAACAACCACAATAATAATAATAACCATAATAATAACAATGCATGTGATAATAAAACAACGTGTGTTCATTGCATGTGCACGTGCATGGTAATAAACATATAATAATAACGCACGTGCATGTGCATGAGAATTTTCATGAGATAATGATAATAATAATAATAAATGTAATAATAAGTTATAGTTGTTTGAAAAAATAGTAGACATGACAAAAGTGCAAGAAATGGTGTCTCGAAAAACCTAACAAATCACAAAGTCAATAAAAAAGGCATAAGATCTTCTTCAGGGGTCCATTTCCGCTCCGTGAATATTCAAAATAAATCTCATGTAATGACCAATGATAAAAACAGGTGTCAGAGGCTGAACAGACACACAAATCAGATGTTATGACCATTTTAAGAAAAAGTTTATAGGGATGCAGACACAGAAATGGAGTTTTGGTGGCCTTATGATGGGTTTTTGGGATTTTAGGGTCCCAAAAATTGCTTGAAAGTTTTTCAATTTAGCCTTATGTGTAGATCTCTTCGCTGACTTAGATTTGATATGTGGTAGATCTCAAACAGACATCCGGAGTGAAAGTTATTATCGTTTTATGTTGGACTTTTTTGGAGTGGTATAAAAAATATATCTTTTGTTTCTTTGATCTTATGACAGTTTCGATTCGACTAGTTCCTAACTCATCTCATGATCATTGATTTTACTTGTCACAGTGTTCAAACGGAAACCCGAAGGAGAAGTAATGTGTATTTTAGTGAGTTGCGGGTTTCATAGGTTTTTAGGCACTATGAGGTTTTCTCAATTTAAAACCACAATAACATCTGCTACGTGTGTTAATTTTGGCTCTACCACATATCAAATCGAATATTGTAAAAAGATACACACTTTGGTAACCACTAGAACCTTTTTTACATTCTTTAACCCCCAAAAGACCCAAAATCCCTTTGGATGGTCAAAATATTGGCTTCTGGTGTCCGTTTTGCAATAAATTCTTCTATGGGTGTCTATTTTGCCTCTACCACATATCAAATCGATGCTTGAGACTAGACCTACACTCCTATAACCACTGAAGTACCTTCTCACATCCTTGAAGGCCCAAAAAGGTACTTAACCCACAAAATGACCATAAATTATACTCTCGGAGTACGTTTTTCCTCTACCAAATATCAAATCGAAACTTTCATCTAGATCTACACATCTGTGACCAATATGAACACCAAATCACATTCTTAAAGACCCAGAAGGTCCATAAGTCCTCCAAATGACCATAACTTCTGCTATGGGTGTCAGTTTCACCTCTTCCACATATCAAATTGAAGCTTGCGACTAGCTCTATACATCTGTGACAACCATGAACTACTAAATAAACCTAAAAAACTATGAATAACCCCATAATAACTAAAAACCATTATAAACATCGCAAAACACTTAAAAACCCTAACAAACACTAAAAAACCTAAAAACCCTAACAAACCCAAACAAACCCTAACAAACCTCAAAAAACCGTAAAAACATAACAAACCCAAAAAAAACCCCTATAAACCCTAACATGACCTAACAAACCCCAAGAAGCACTATGAAACCCTAATAAACACAAAAAACTCGAAGAAACCCTAAAACCCCTAAGAAACCATAAGAAGCCCTAACAAAACCCTAAAACCCTAAAACCCTAACAAAACCCTAACCAAACCTATGAAACAAAAACACACCCTTAGAAACCCTATCACACCCTTAAAAACCCTAACACACTCTTAGAAACCCTAGCACACCCTTAATAACCCAAACGCACCCATAGAAACCCTAACACAACCATAGAAACCATTAGAAACCATAGCACACCTTTAGAAACCCTAACTCGCCCATAAAAATCATAACCCTCCCTTAGAAACCCTAACACACCCTTAGAAACCCTAAAAACCCCTTAGACACCCTAAATCACTCTAAAAATAACTAATAAATCCTAAAAAACTATACCAACCAATAATAAACCATTATAAACCCTAATAAACCCTAACGCCCAATACTAAACCCTAATAATCACAAATAAATCATAATAAACCCTAAAAACCTTATTATACCCCAATAAAAGCTACAAAATACCTAAAAACCCAAACATACAGCAAAAATGCTATTAAACCATTCAAAATGCTAATATTCACAAAACAAACCCGTAACAAACCCGGCAATACCTGACAAAACCCTAAAAAAACATAAAAACACTAAAACCCCTAAAAACCCTAAAAACCATAAAAATTCCTTAAAAACCCTAAAAACCCCTAAAAACCCTAAAACCGCTAAAAAACTGAAAAAACTGAAAAAACCCAAAAACAAAAATAAAAAGCCTAAAAAACCTAAAAAACCCAAAAAAACCTAAAAAACACTACAAATTCTAAAAAACCCTAAAAACCTAAAAATTCCTAACAAAAACCTAACCAGCCCTATGGAACCCTTAAAAACCCTAAACACCCCCTAAAAACCCCGAAAAACCTCAAAAGATACCCTAATACACCCTAATGAACCCTAAAAAACCCTAAAAACCCTAAAAAACCTAAAGAACCACTAAATCCACTATCAACGCTACATAAACTCTATCAATTGCTAAAAAAACATGAAAAATGCTTCAAACCCCACAAAACGCAGCAAAACCCCCAAAAATGCTAAAATAACCCTAACAAAGCATAATAAATCCAAACAAACCCATAAAACCCAAAAAAATGAATAAAACCCCAAACAACTCAAACAGACTGTAACAAACCCTAAAAACCCCAACAAACCCTAATAACCACTTATAACCCCTAAGAACCACTAATAAACCCTAATACCCCATAAAACCCACTATTAAACCCTAAAAACCCTAATAAACACTAATAAATTGTAATAACATGTAATAAACCCTAACAGACTCTACTAGACCCTAATAAACGCTACAAAAGCCCTAAAACCCATAATATACAATATAATCACTATTAAACCATAATAAACACTAATAATCACTAAAAACACATAATAACCCGACAAAACGCTACAAAAATCTCAAAATAATAGCCTACAGAACCTTACAACCCACTAATAAACCCTAAAAACCCTAATAACCCCAAAATAAATCATAAAAAACCCTAAAAACCCCAAATAAATTGTAACAAATCCTAACAACGCCAAATAAATAGTAACAAACTCAAAAAAACCATAAAAAACCCCATAATAAACCCCAATAAACCCTAACAAATCATAATAAACCCCAATAAATCGTAATAAACCCAAATACATGTTACTGAACCATAATAAATAAAATAAACCCTAATAAATCCTAAATAACCCTAAAAAGGTTGATAAACACTAGAAAAATCTATTAATGCCTACAAATGCACAACAAAACCCTAATATACAATAAAAATGCTAATAAACTGTAACAAATTCTAAAGAACACTAATAAACCCTAAAGATCCATATTAAAATCTAAAGAACACTAAAAAACCCTAAAGAGCCCAAAAACGGAAAAACACATTATATGAACCCTAAAAACCGCTACAATACCCAAACAATAAAAAAACACACTAAAAAACCCCAACAACCCCTATCAATCCCAAAAAACAAATAAACCCATTAAACCCCCAAAAAACCATTAGAAAGCCAGGAGATACCATAAAAAATCATAAACACCCGTTAACAACCCTTAAAACCCTAAAAGAACTACAAACCATAAACAACCATTAAAAACCTAAAAAGGCTTCAAATAGAATCATGAACCCTAAAAATGTCACATAACCCCTAAAAAATGAAACAAAACCCTAAAAATGCAACATAAACCAAAAAACGCAACATAAACCCAAAAAACGCTACATAAACCCTAAAAGCACTACATAAACCCTGGAATAGTAACATAAACCCTAAAAATCACAACATAAACCCTAAAAACACAATATAATCCATAAAAACATTACATGAACCCTAAAAACTTTATATAAACCCTAAAAATGCAACATAAATGCTACATCAACCCTAAAAATGCTACATAAACCAAGAAAATGCAACATAAACCCTAAACAAGCAACAAAAAACCTAAACCCTAAACACGCTACATAAAACCTAAAAACAATACATAAACCCTAAAAATGATTCATAAAACCTAAAACCACTTACTAAGCCCTAAAATGATACATAAATACTAAAAACGCTACATAAACTCTAACAATGCTACACAAACCATAAAAAATGCTACAAAAACCCTAAATACGCCTCAAAACCCACAAAAATATTAAACCCTAATATACCATAATATAAAAAATTAAACCCTAATAAACCTCTAAAGAACCACTAAAGCCACTAACAATGCTACATAAACCCTAACAATTGCTAAAAAAACCCAAAAAATGCTTCAAAACCCACAAAACGCAACAAAACCCCAAAATTGCTAAAATAACCCAAACAAAGCATAAAAAATCCAAACGCACCCATAAAATAGAAAAAACACATAAAACCCCATTCATCTCAAACAAACCGGAACAAAACCTAATATCCCTAACAAAACCTAAAAAACCTTAACAACAACTCATAACCCCTAAGAACCACTAATAAACCCTAATAACCACTAAAAACCACTATTAAACCCTAAAAACCCTAATAAATACTAATAAATCGTAATAAGCTGTAATAAACCCTAAAAAACTCAATTAGACCCTTATAAACACTAAAAAAGCCCTGAAATCCCAAATATACAATAAAAACACTATAAAACCATAATAAACCAAAATAATCACTAAAAACCACCAAAATAATCACTAAAAACCCAAACAAACCCGAAAAAACACTACAAAAACCACCAAATAATAGCCTACTAAACCTTACAACCCACTAATAAACCCTAACAAACCCTAATAACCCCATATTAAATCATAACAAACCCTAAAAACCCAAAATAAATCGTAACAAATCCAAACAATGCCAAATAAATTGTAACAAACTCAAACAAACCGTAACAAACCCCTAATAATCCGCAATAAACCCTAACAAAGCATAATAATCCCTAATAAATCGTAATAAACCCAAATACACGTTACTAAACCCTAATAAATAAATTAAACCCTTATAAATCCTAAATAACCCTAAAAAGGTTAATAAACCCTTGAAAAAGCTATTAATGCCTAAAAAAATGCCCAATAAAACCCTAATATACAATAAAAAATTCTAATAAACTATAAAAAATCCTAAAGAACACTAATAAACACTATAGAACCATAATAAACCCTAAAGAACCATATTAAACTCTAAAGTACACTAAAAACCCCTAAAGAATGCAAAAATTCTAAAACACATTATTTAAAGCCTAAAAACTTCTACAATACCCAAATAAACCCTAAAACACACTAAAACACATTATTTGCGGGTGTTGGTCATTGGTTATGTATGCTGGTGCTTGGCGAGGGTTTTTGTTCTACTGCGTGGTGGCAAAGACGGTATGGTTGTGGTTCAATGCGTATGCTGGTTATGTGTTCTGCTGAGTGGTTTTGTGCTGATGGTGGTGGATCTTCTTGGTGAGAAGGTGGTGGATGCTGGTCTGTGTAAGATTGGATGCTGGTATCTGGTTGGTTGTGAACTTTTGGTTGCTGGTGACTGCTGGATGATGGAGCTTTTTATGGCGGAGCTTCCTAGTGAGAAGGGGTTGGTTTCTGGAACTCGTGAGATTGGACGCTGGTCGCTGCTTGGCTGTGAGCCGTGGATGCTGGCTTCTGCTTGGCTGGGAAGTGATAAAGGGGTGATGGTGCTGCCAACTGCTGGAATTGGCTGAGAAGGTGCTGAAGCTATTGCGGGTTTGGTGTTTTGTCTTTTTTCTTTTGATTTTCTTTTTTTTTGCGGTCTTTGTGTGTGTTTGTTAAGGGCTTTTGGGTGTGGGTTGATTGACCCCGCCCCTCCCTTGTCTGCAGTGTCTTTGCGTCTTTCTTCTAATAAATTTTGCGGGGCGTCAGGAATAGCCTGGCCCTGAGCCTTCCTTGC